>JAFLJL010014273.1:15029-30029 GCA_018398815.1 Conus ventricosus | reverse complement strand
CATATGTGATCACTTGACCTGCAAAGCGCAGCAGCCTGCCGCCAATGACGTCAGCACGGAGCACCTGCAACTAGGCCAAGTGATCATATATGATCACTTGACCTGCAAAGCGCGCAGCACCTGCAAAGCTCAGCGGCAAACTAGGCCAAGTGATCATATGTGATCACTTGGCCTAGTTGATTGAGGTGCGCGCGGGACACAACCTGTTTAGTCACAAAGCAAGAAGTGGGCCTAGTAGTTTCACTTCTTGTTTGTTTGTTGGTGTTTGTGTGTTTTGTCCTACTCCACGCATGCACACCCCCACCCCCACCCCACGCACGCACGCCCCCCCCACCCCCACCCCTGGACTGTCTATTGTGTGTTTGTTTGTTTGTGTTTGTGTTTGTTTGTGTTTTGTCCTGCCCCACGCATGCACACCCCCCACGCACGCACGTCCCCCCACCCCCACCCCACGCATGCACACTGAAGTTACCCCAAGTCACTTCTAAGTCATCCTCAAGTTCTTACTTAAGTCATTCTCAAGTTGTCCTTAAGTCATCCCAAGTCACCCCAGAGTTACTTCAAGTTCTTAAGTAAGTTCTTAATAAGTTCTTGATCAAGTTCTTGATAAGTTCTTGATTAAGTCATCCTTTAAGTACAACCAAGTTCTTATTAAGTTATCTTATAATTATCAAAAAAATACAAGCTATGTTTTTATCTTAAATAGTAAGATGTCTAATATAGTACACACACGCCTCAAAAAACGTGTCATCGTTGAGGATGTCTTGCTCAGCGTTCTCTGCATAGATCTTAAGGAAGGTCTTACATCCGAAGCAAAACCCCATTGATTACAATTCTGGTCTATGGAAATGCCTTTATAGACTCCATGTCTTATTTATTGACACCATCATTTTATAATACGCCATGATCTATTTTTATTAAAAAATTTAAAATTAAGTTCTTAAAATATTATTCCATTATAAATGGATCAAAATGACGCTTTGTTATTGGCGGTTTTGGCGTGCTGGTGTCCTTTTTCTGCATTTAGTGGCTCAGATTTTTTTGATAGCTTTCGTTTCTGTTGCCATTGTGTATATATTTTATAGCCATAATAACTGCCCCCAACAGCAGCAATGGCGCCAAAAATGGCAACAGTTTTAAGTTCAATATACCATGAAGACTTTGGTGCTGTAGGGGTTGTATCACATGGGGTTTTTATAGCGGGCATTGAATTAACTTGTTCTGGGGGTTGGCGGTGTTATGTTTTCATGATGAGTCATATTCTGTAACATTAATTTTTTTTTGTCTGTTCCACTCTGCTAATTTTTTTCCTGCTTCAACACGCCCAGGATTTTTAATGGTCCCCACCTGGTTCAGTGTTTTCTGCTGATTTTCTGGCTTGGTTACTTTCTCCACCTGATTCAGTGTTTTCTGATTCTGCTGATTTTCCAGATCGTTCATTTTGAAGGGGAAATAAAATCTATATGATTAAAAGTAATTAATCCCATGATTAACGGGGATAACAATGTTCCAAATCTGTAATATAAATCACACCCTAGAGACTCTAATGACTTTGTTAAAACTGGATCTTGCGTTAAATCATACGTAAGATCTTGTTCAGAATCAATGGGAGCAAATCTACTGACTCGTTTAGTTACAAACTAAGAACCGTTTGCCCCACACTTTTCACCATTCTAGACCCTAGCTGCGCCTCATACCTGTTATGATACTTATAATGTCTTGTGAAGACATCTGCTGAATCTGTTCTATGCTGAATTCAGTTCCGAGGAACTGTTTTGTTTTCCCACATGCTGCCAAAGAATACAGCCTCTCCTTTTTGGGCATAATAGCTTGATCACAACTTGGTCATTCATAAGTTCAGGAAGTTTAGGCCGCCTTGTAGCTGTAGGAGATCATCACTGTTCATGTTTTTTTTAAAAATTATAATTATTTTATTTTCTAAAAATGAGCACCGAAAAAACTGTTGCTAACCTTGTATACCATTCTGCTGTTATTGGAGGGCTAAGTGTAGGATACTCAATGCTTGGTAAAAGCTTGTTAAAAATAAAACCGCAGATCTTGGCAAACTAGACTTTGAGGATCAGCAAAGCTGATTGCTATCATTGCAGCTTCGTTTGCCACGAAAGATTTCTAGTTAAGCAAGGAATAATTCCAGACAATATAAATATGTAAGAAAAAAATACATTTATAAAAAATGGCTTCACTCGCAATAATGATAGGCGGCGCTGTGGTGAATGCGCTTGCTTTTAGCGGCAGTAATTTTGCATTTAGTAAACTGGGGAAATGACGGCGAGAGAAAAAGGCATAACAAAGCTATGGAGCAACTAGCAGCTGCACAAGACGCCTATGAAAGGCAGAGACTTGAGCAGTTAGATTTTATTAATGACACCCTGAAAGAACAGGGGCATGCAGCTTACACATTTAAAAATGTTGACCAAGCAATAAAAGAATATTATCTAGTAACAGGCAAACCGGTCCAGACATTGCCCCCCACCAAAATTCAGTGACTTTTATCAACCATCAGAAAAACAAAAGATGCAAGAAATCGGGTTTATTGTCGTTGGTATGACCGTCGTGTATTTTGTTTGCGCATAATATTGGCTGAATAAAAAATGAACAAAATCTATTATTCGCCCAAAGGATATTGGAAGGGCATCACAGCAATTAAAAAGCTAAGCCAAGCAGCGGAGTCAGTGAACAAACAGCAAAGGGAAAGGTTATCTAAACAAGCGATTTGGCAAATTTATTTACCTGCGCCCAAACGAATACAGAGACCGCACTTTGTGAACACAATACCGAACGACACCCATCAAATGGACCCCTTCTATATTATACCCTCTGATAGGAAATTTGACGAAAAAGATTTAAGTACGCACTCACAGTCATTGACATGGCTTCAAGATATAAAGATGCGGAACCATTAACACAAAAGAGTGCTTCTGCTGTTGCTGTTGCCATACAACTGATATATCAACGAGGTCCTTTAACTTATCCTCGCATGATTCAAGTTGATGATGGAAAAGAGTTTAAAGGCCAAGCGAATCAATTATTGTTGAAACATAGAGTTACCATTAAAAGAGCATTCCAGGAGTTCACAGATCACAGGCTTTAGTCGAAAACTTAACAAACAGTTAGCCGAAAGACTTTTCTCCTACCAGTATCACAGAGAGCTGATTGACAATTCTCGCAACACAGAATGGGTCAGAAGACTGCCCTCAGTTTTGCGCGCAATGAATAATGAAGAATTTAAAGGACTAAAACCAGTACAAGCAATCAAAAGAAAAACAATAAATGTGTTGAAGTAGAGTCTTCATCCAGCAAACTATTACCGTTTGGTTTAAAAGTAAGGTACCTTTATTTACCGGGGAAGCAGAAGGGGACACTCGCATCAGGGCAACCGATCCAATTTGGAGTGTTGACCCGTACGAAATAAAAAGAATTGTAAAGATGAATCCGCCCGTGTATTATTTACGAGAAACTGACACAACAAAACAACCAGCTCCTCAAAGATCTTTTGTGAAAGAAGAACTGCAGATAATTCCGTCAGACACAGTTCCGCTTTAATTAATTTACGTAAATATATTTGAGTTTAAAATGGAAGCTCAGAAGGAAGTGCAGAACGAAACAAGAATGGTAAAGGAAGAGACCTTGAAAATGATACGGGAATCATTTCAATGCGTGTAATGCTATTAAGGAAACATTTCGAGGATTAATCAATGCATGCTAAATCATCCAGATCACCTACAATCCAAACCCCAAATTGGAAAAAGAATATCTTGAAATAATAAAAAAAATTCGAACTCGTCAAGCAAACATGAGAAAAGATTTAAATGAATTGGATGAAGCTATGATTGATCTTATAATAAAAAGTTGATGAAAAATATAAAAACCCTTGTTTATGCGGTCCTCCAGTGCCCGATTGCATATGAAAACTCCGGATTAACAAACACCCGTTTTGTGTTTGTTCTATCTAATGACTTCTTTGTTACAACAGTTGTGTTGATCTCATGTAGATTAGATCGCAGTTTTACGTTGTCATGATGAAAAGTCTTATTTCCAAACAATGCTTCTTTGTAGTTGTCATGTGATATGTTTGACTGCACAACGCTGCGAGATATTCCCTTTGCTTTCTTAATGATTTTCTCCTGGCTCGAAATACTGTACATTTTTTACCTTAAACCAACATACTCCTTAATCACCTTTCCAGATAATTCATCCTTCATCTTTCCTAAAACCTTCTTGTTAGTAATTGAATGCAAAGGCGAATCTTTAGGGTAATCAGATGTATCATACCATCCCGCATGTCCTTTAGCTACTTCCATTTCCATGTCTTATAGATGTCTTCAGTAGGAATATCTATAACAAAACTGTCTGTATCTGTGTAAAGTACTCTGGACTCAGGATACGAGGGCTTAAAGTAGTCATAAAGAAACTCTAACATCAAAAGCTTTGATAATTCTAAAACAGTAAACCCAATAAATACAGGTTTGTCCAATTTGACTTTCTTTTTTTTCATCATTATGCCAAAAAGCTGACCATGAAATCTTCTAAAGTCCTGATAATTAGGTTTTGAAGTCAGCTTAATTGCTTCATTCTCTCTGGTGACCAATCTAACATCTTTACGCTTGTGCGGATTCTCCATAGTCTTACCGAAACAGCTGTTGTTCATCAGCTTAAAAAAGTCTTTTTCTGAGGCATCTGTGGATTTAGTTCTAAGATCAGTGTTCTTCATGATGTATGGTTTCATGAACTGTTCTTGATCAAAAGCAATTATACGATGAACAGCTGTCAACTTCAAACCATGTCTTAAATAAAATTGCAGAAGTCTGTAATGGCAGACATAATTTTTTTTGCCTCGAAGATTAGGCACAAGTTTAGGCGGTTCTCTTGGATCCATCTTAGACTTTCTGCTGCTAATGGATAGTCATTATGCAGGTCATGGAGTTCATGAGGATATTCTAAGTCAACTTCTAGAATGAAACCACGCTGTTGACCCGGCGTCAAACTGCCCAACCACTTTAATGCTCTTTGAATATTTTCCGGATTGTCTTCTGTGTACATTTTAAAGTTGCGTAACGGAAGTGATTGCGCCATAGCCCATCCATACAGATTGTTTGCATCTAAATACATGAGATAGTTAGACCTTTTACTCGATCATAGTCGTCCAAGTATTTGTTGTTTGCTTTACAGTAATGATGCGACGCCATACTAATTCCTCCACGCAATCCGTGTTCAATCATCTGAAGCATTGGTAAATCTGACAATAAATCAATCTGTACTCCAGTAAACTTTAAGAAAGCACCCCAACTCATCCCGGGCGCAAAAATGTAATCGCGGGATCCAAGCTAAAAGTTTCATGCGGGGTTTTTCTATAATTTTCAAAGACGTCGCCAAAAAAACAACATCTGCCACAATATATCATGATATCCCCCATCGTTTTACAACTTTTTCTCCCACGCATTTTGAGCTGCTGGTAATCAGAATCACGATGCCCTTTTCCTCTAAACTAAAAAAGAAGCCCTTTAGGTGGAATGTATCTTCACAAACCTTTCCCAACTGTTCATGTACCAAAGGTAAACGCCCTTTCTAAAAGATTTGGGGTCAAATATTTTTTCCTTTTATTGGGCGGGGACTTTAAGGAAAGGGCCCAGTGCTCTAATGACCCCATCATTGCTGCATAGAGTCGTAGAAAACTTTATTTAAAGTGAAACACGTACTTTTCTGATGACGTGAAAAGCAGCTACCCTGGCATCGTCCACTGCTTTCTTTTAATAAGGTGGGAGTCGTAACCTCGCAATTTTATAAAGAATACGGGCAGTTTCCATGCTTTGGATCAAACTTTAGTTGAAGTTTGCATTTTTATGCGCCCCCCTGAACTTTCCGCTAATTTTACAGGGTCCTTACTTTTGGTTTCTCTGCGCTGAGAGGGGCCCTAAACCACAAATCCAACAATGGGGCTGAGTCAACTGTTTTGGTCTTCGGGTGCATTATATTTCAGATAAGTTTAGATTATTAAACATCTTGCCACTTGCTGCATGCGTTCTAAGAAGTATTTTGCAGCATTGGGCCCTCTATAAAATTCGGCTTTAAATGAACGCCACCACCTGACAATAAAAGGAAATTTTGAACAAATCTGATGATTACTATTAAGACTTTTTTTTCGAAGTTTTTGTGGCGCTGGCCCTTCATAAGTACAATAAGCGACCAAGTCCGTAAACAACATAGAGAATGTTGCATTTTTTTTCCATTCAAAAACTAATTTTAAATCCGGGTGGGGCGTAATTTTTTCTTTTACAATCTACAGAATTTTTTACAATGTTTTTATTTTTCACTCGCGCTTGACAAGGAATTCTTTTAAACTTTTCTGCAAATTCTTGTTTAGGAAAATCTTGAATAGCCGCAAAAATCTACCACGTCGTATCAATGTGAAAAAAGGGTAGCCCCTGGGGAAAACATCAGTAGTAAGTCAACATGATTTTTGTCGGGTTTTCCCCAAATTGTTGGGCTTTTTCTTGACATTTTAAATTTGGCCCCAAATTTTTTTCCCCCCCCTGTGTATACAAAACAGTTATTGGTTTGTTTTGTTCTTCAAACGTTAAATTTGTCTACCTAACGGGAAAGGACACCCCACTAAATTTAAGATCTTTGATGTAAGGGGATAGTTAGAACTCTCCTTTTTGCTTTTTTGGGGCGTAATGCAACTTGCAAAACACACCACATAAAACTTTGTTGTCTGTATTCTTTATTTTTAGAACGCTCTTTTTGCAACAAATTTCGGAGGTATGAATGTAAGACTTGCCACAATCGGCGCATACTTAGCCTGTTTTAATCTGATCTCTGGGATTTCCCCCTCGCCCAAACCCAGACCTCTCATTTTAGCCCCGGCAGCTCAAACTGGAAAGCAAAATCGCTCCCCAACCGGTTTTTAATATTATGAGAAAGAATAGTCTCTGTTTGGGTTGGACCCAACTTCTAGATTTTCTTCATTTATTGTTACATATCGATTAAAACAGCTAACATTACTTTAACTGGGGTCATTTTTTATTTTACCGGAATTTGAAAATAGCAGAAAAACACTTGCCCTGTACTTTGTTGGGTCAATAAACTTCTAAATAAATATCTTCTCTCTTGAAAAACGCTTCTCTCGAGCATTCCTTCAAAAAATTCGTCTTGCCCTTCATATATCTTACCCATGTTAGCTTTTTTTCAACTCAAAATTTATTTAAATTAAAAAAAAATTCTTAATCAAATCAATATCGACGGCTTTTCCCTTTGGGACTCATAAACTAAATTTAAAACACCTTTTTTGGTGTTTTAAGGAGCTGTTTAGAACAGAGTTTAATGTCTCTTTTTATTTTTTTTTAAGCTTTTCCTTTTTTATTTGCTGGGCTCTGGCTGTTGGGAAAAAACTTGTCCTTCCCTTTCTTTAAAGATAAAATTTTTTGCTTTTGTATCATCAAAATCGCCTGTAAAATTAAAATTTCCCTTACCGGTTTTGAGCCCCAACAAGCGCTTTATTATTTCATTTAAACGGAAAAGTTTACCGTTTTTAGTGAACCTACGTGTGTTTTTGGGTTTATTTTTTATTTTTTTGCCACAGCACTTACAGCTAATAACACGGCCGAAGCTAAAACAAACCTCCTAAGGTAAAGCCGGGTCGCCTATCCCCGTTGCTAAGAGGCCACACTTGTTCCGCTGAAGACACTTATAGTTGATCTCCGTATTAACATATTAACAGCTTAAAGGCAGCAAAAAACCTTCTTTTTGGTTTTGCTGTATTTTAAAAGGGTCCTGCTTTTAGTTTTTGTTGCATTTGCTAATGTTGGTTAATCTGAATTTTTTTTACTCGGGGGTTTCTATAACACAAATTCCTGCTATCTTTTCCCCTTGGCACCCCGGTGCTGTAGGCACATTGGGTAAATTTTAACAGACTGTTTTTTTATAAAAGAAAAATAATTTATATAATACAAAATCTAATCTGTTTATTTTCAAATTTCACGCGCATCATAAAAAAAAAACAAATGTACATTAACGGTTTATCACTTCTTCTTTTTTACAATTTGAATGTTATTACGTCCTCACTTTTCTCCCGCTTCCATACAACTCATTTCCTCTGTTCCCTTAGGTCAATCCATAAACCTATTTTGTTGTTAAAAAATCACAAGCCAAAATTGTAAAGATGTAAATTTTTAAAAACCCTGGGTCTGCTGTTGGATTTCACCCCCCCCACCCCCAAAAAATTTTTCTTTTTCTAAAAAATGATGAAAAGGGTCTAAGCCCGCTACGTAGATTTGGTTGGGACAAAACCGTAAATTTGAACATTGCATTTTTCGTATTTTAGGATTAAAAAACTTTCCTTGCCTTTTGAAGGGTTCTTAAATTTCACACACAAAAAAATACCTTTAAGCGATATTGAAAAAACGCTAAAACTAATTCCCATATAGTGTCGCCCTGCTCTGGGATATGTTGTATGATAAATCATCTTTCGAAATATATTGCTAATCTTGACTCATAGGGGCCCTTTAAATCACTCTGCTAAATCAGGTTGCAACAACGTCAAACTCAAAAGAGATTCAGAAAGCTGTACTTTCTTCGGTGTCTGTATTTGTAACACGTTTGTATTCTTTAAAAAAGTTATTCATAGACAATCTGTCTTTTAATGCCCCTTTTGAAAGTAGGGTGCATGCGTTTTTAACAATCAAAATCTAAGGGGGGGAAAAGCGATTTCCATAGAAAAAAATTTACAGCGCATACTTTTTTACCGGGTTTTTTATATCTGGGGCGCCATTCTATTTTTTAGGTTTCTTCTTTTTGTTTCCTTGAAACGCAAGATCACCCTTTCATTCCCCGGTTGCCATAATCAGAATGGGTTAAAAAATATTCTGCATTGTGTAAAGAAAATATTTCTTGCCCCTCAAGATTATAGAAATTTTTTTAACGATTGCCCCCCCAGATTCTGTAAAACGTCCTTTTGGGTCGTTTTTGAAGGAGTTCTATTTGAAAGTAAAACTGCGACCCGGCACAACCCTTCACCGCCCCTGGCTGAAATTTACAGAAAAATTTGATCCGCATCAATAGTAATGGATATTTGGAACAGAAAACCCCGCTTTTTCCCCTTTCCCCCCCCCGGGTTCTTTCAGTTTTCTATACGGTTAAGAATCGACCCTGGGCGTGCCATTTTTTTATAAAACAAAATAAAAAGTTAATTATTTAAAACATGGCAGGAATTGAACGAAGAAGATTTGATGTTTTTTGATCCGGGAACGACTGATAAAATACCCCCTTGACACGGCATCCTCAGCGCCTCAATGCGGGTGAATTAACAGAAAGTACGGTCGGAGCATTTTACAAAATTTTTGGGTCAAGAACCTCCCAAATTTTATAGACCCAAATGTTTTTTAAATTGAAGATGGTATTTGTTTGTAAAGGCGTCAGGAAAACTGTTCGGCTTACAACTAAACCAGACCCTCAAATTTTTTAGCCAAGAGACAATTATACAAAACTCAGTGTAAAGATCAAATCCCCTTTGGGGTCTTGTTAGACCGAAATTAGAAAAGGATGCGTTGCAAAACTTCAAAACCCTGCAGGAACTCCCAACAGAAACCAAAGCAAAACATGAACTTAAAAAATTAATCAATCAGCAGGCAATTAAAAATACAATAAAGCAAACCTTTTTTTTCAGAAGAAACAGGTTAAAACTAACACACTCCCGCTACCCATGCAGAACTAAGGGCCCCTTGTCATCTTGAAAGGATAAAGGGGCGAATTAACAAAAAATTTTGCAAAACTAGGAACTAGAGAGCATATAAAAAGAGAAAAAAAAAACCTTTTGAGCGATGACCCCAAACTGGGCCCGATTTTAAAAGAAAGAATAAAACAAAGACTAAAATCTTGAACAAAAAACACAAGCAAAATGCTAACACTAACCGAGACCATTACGAACCAAGTGAATAGAAAAGAGAAACTTCAAAAAAATTTTATATGAAGAACGACACTAGCAAACGAATCCGAACGCTGTTTAGAGGAAAGGGCGTCACATTAGAAAGCGTTAAAGGGCCTTTGGGTTTGCAATAATACACTGGTAATGGCATTCCAAAGGGGGCGGGGGCTGGGGCAGTGCCTCCACTGCCCTCCCTCCACCTTTAAAAACATGGTAAAAAAACAGCTTTACATCTTGCGTTTTTAAAAAAATTGCGGGGAAAACTAAGACCTTTACCGGAAAGGGGGGGGGGTTTCACGGGGTTTTGGGGCTACTGCAAGCAAGTATTGGGTTTATGGGCCCAGCACTTTTGACATTTTTCTCTTAATAGTTGGGGGTTTAAAATTTAGAAGATAAAGCCAATTAAACCAGGGCCCGTAATCCAAAACAAGCGTGTCTTTTTATATTTAGGTCATCGCGAAAAAGCCGCAGCTTTGCTGATCTTCAATGGCTTTTTGGGGGGTTGGGCTTCGGGATTAGATGACTTAACTTTTGGGGGTTCTTTTAGGTTGTAAATTACTGGGTCAGAATTTTTTTCTTTTTTTTTTTTCCAAACCTCTGTTCATTTTCCTGCTATAAGAATTTCATTATTAAGTTTTTTATTTTACCTATCTGGGGGTCGAGGTCAGAAGGCAGCATGTATAAACCAGGGCCCAAAAGCAAAGCTACTTTCGTCGCGTATTGTAAAACATGTTGGGACCTTTGATACTTGAAGTAAAACAACTGTAGAATTTAATGGCGTCCCCTAATTTGCTAAGTATTGTTTTGTCGTCAAAGCCAGTAAAAGGATCAGTTATGCTCGATCTTTGTGCTTTCGCCCCCAGCAAACACCAAACGTAAGTAAAATGGTCTTTATTCGTTCTTTTCCCGCCCATTAGGCCCCTTTGAAGTTCCCCAAGAAAATGTTGTCCAGCTGTTTTTATGCTCTTGCGTAGGACCCGGGGTCCAGTTGTGCCAAAAAAAAAAGTTTTGAAAGAGGATGCCATCATATTTTACTTTTTGGCGTGCCCCGAAAATAAAGTCGCCTAGCCAGTTATATCCAACTTTTTTCTAAGCCCTTTTTTGATTTTAAAATTTAATTTGTTTCAGATCCTTTAAAACCTTCATGTCTATTTTTGTTTCTGAGTGGTTAAACGGTTTGTCATTTGGTAAGGGGGCTTCAGTTTAGTCAAAAACTCTGAAGGGGAATAAAAAAATCCCGTACACTGAAACCCCACCAAAGGGTCATGGGGATTTAATGATCACAACGACACTCCACACCCCCGTTGATGCCAAACACGCAAAGTTTAACTGGTTTTTGATAAAACTGCATCGGGTGACTAAACCACCTTTCTTTATGGCTCGTTTTCATAGGGGGGAAGATATCTGCTAATGGAGGCTCACCTTTTTTGAAAAGAGGGAGTCGGGGCACAGCAAAGTCAAAGTAAGTTGCTAAATTTTTTAAAATTGTAGGCGGCCCAACAAATATTTTTTCGCCATATATTTTAAGCACTCATTTTTAATTTTTTTTTAAAAAAAAAGTTTGTAACAATAACAACTCAAGAAAGCCTTCGTTTTTAGAAAATGCATTTATAAAGAATTGGGCCAAAAAGGGTTTCCTCCATGAAATATTCACAAATCGTATGGTTTAATAAACTGAATCCAAGAAAAAAAATCAGTTCAAAAATTTAAAAAAAGGAAAATTTTAGCCGGGTTTAACCCAACCCAGGTTATTAGGGTTTTGCTCACTAAAAGAAGAATGATAACTTTTCATTACTCTCAAACTTAACAATCAAATCTAAAAAAATGTTAACATTCAAGCCTGAAAAAATCACATTACCTTTTTGTGTAGAGCTAGCAAAAAAATAGGGTTTTCAGAGACAAACAAAATTTAGAGTTGGCCAGACAAAAAAACTTAGAGGGAGAAAACCGCTCATCTTGCTTACATTTATTTCCTATTTCATTTTGGGTGACTGAGCACTGATGAAAACTTTTATGACGGGAAGGGCCCCAACTGTTTTAAAAGCTCTGGCCCTCAGGGAAAGCGCATATTGCATTATAAAATTTTACAATTCCCAATTTACAGTTTAAAAATTAGTTTGTGGGGGGGGGATCATTTTAATATAAAAATTGGGAGACAAAAAAGGAAAGTCTGAAAGTGATAACCGCACATTGTTTTGGAAATAAAATAATACTTTCAAAAAAATAAGTCGCGGGGCCCGAAGAAACAGGAGTTACATTAGCGCCAAGGGGTAAAACCCTTAGAAATTTAAAAAACCTGCAGCTTGCGGGCTTTGAACAAAATGGTAGATAGGCGCTTTGTATGGTTTTGAGTACACAAAACGGGGATTATAAATGCAAAAAGGTTGGCGACAAAAAAAATTTCCTAAACAGAACAACGCCAAAAAAGGCAAATAATTTGGCTAGAAAATAAAATAGTTCGAAAACCTACCTCAAAAAGGCACTAGAACCTTTAAAGGGACAAAAATTTGAATTCAAACCCCCCTTTACATTTTTTGGCCGTCAAAAAATTTTAGAAAAACATTTAACTCTGGCCCTTTTCATTAAGTCTTTGCCAATGAAATATCGGAAAGAATTTAAATAAAGCCCTATGGGGAAAAAAAATACATCCTCCACAAAGAGAAGCGGTTTTTAAAAGATGCTTCTACAAAATTACAGTTCATGCCGCAAAGAAATTAGGGGGCACGTTCACAATGATATTTGAAATTTCTGTCTTTAAAAAATAAAGGGGAAGGGAGGGGGTTTTTGGGCGTTAGTGACGTCCTTTTTTAAAGGAATTCTAATTTGCTGGCAAAACTTAAAGTTTACAGTCTTTAAAAATTTCGTTGTCATTCTTCACAAGGCGAGGAAAATTAAGGGCAAACAACAAGCAACAAAATCAATTTATCAAATAGAAACCATCTTACAGCACGAATTTTGGATTTAAACTTTCAACTTTGCCTTATAGGTTTTATTAACTGAACAAGTTTTAACAGAGGGTATGATAAAAACAAAAACCGATTTGATTTAAATTCTGTTATAAAAATAGGAGCATTAAACTTTATGACAAAAACTCCTCATTGCCATTGATTGTGGCAGACTGGTTTGGGGAAAAAAAATATTTTTCCTCGACCTTTACAAAAAGTTTATCGTTTTAAATTTTTCATATTGTGGTTTTTTTTTTTTTCCCAAACTTAAATGGGAAAAAAGCATATCATAATAGAAGGTTTATATGGACGAGATGACTTAAATTTTGTTTATCCCAGCAATAAACTGAGGAGTGTTAGAAAGTTTTTTAGACTGTTGAAGGAACCAAACACTATTTATTATAGATGACTGTTTTGGCGAAAAACATAGTTTAAAAAAAAACACTTTGTCAAACTACTTTCAGCGGGAAAACATGCTGGGATAAAGGGTGGATTTTATGCCAAAATATAACCGGTTTTTAAAAAAACTTAGAAACAGTTAAAACTGTAGTTTTATTTTACATTAAAACAGAGACCATTTTTAAGAATGTTGCGCGAAAATGATGTTATTGAAAATACCAGGAAAAACATAGGTTTTAAAAAAAACTAAAATCTAAAATTATAAATTTGTTTTAAAACGGGTAAAACCCCGCACATATTTTTGTTTGTAAAATCGTTTTTTTTTGGTTTGACGTCTACTTTTCAAAAACAGGGAAAAGCCGCTTTTTGGTCACTTTCGCCCGAAAACGGTTGGGGCGAAAGTGACCAGAACGGCATTTCCCTGCCTCCCTTTCCCGGGGGGACCGTCGCTACAAACTGACATGAATACCATGACATTTTTCGTTCTCGAATTCCATGTAAAGGGAAAAAAAAGACATTTTCTTTGGGTTTCCATTAAAGAAATCGAAATTGATTGCGTTTTTTTGTTGTCCTTCGCGTCGATTTGCTTTAAAGGGATTAAGCCTAACATCATTAAACTTCGTTTGTTCGTTCGTTCTCCAAACATCAAAACAATACCCATAGACGATAATTTTCTCAACACAAACATAACACCACAAACAACACACACAACACACACACACACACACCACACCACACAAAACCACAACACACACACACACACACACAACACACACAACACACACACAACCGCGCGCGCGCCAACACACACACACACACACACACATACACCGGCGCGCCGCGCGCGCGCGGGACACACTAAAGCCCCAAAATTTCTGGATTCAGAAACACAAATTTTTGGGGGATTACATGTAATCCAATACGGTAATCAAGGATCATTAAAGAGGAACTGGGGACTATTACTCGTAAGAGTCAACGCTTAGAATGGTATGGGGGGGGGGAAAAGGGGGGAAAGAGTGGGGGGGTGGGGGGGGGGAATGAAAAACCTTCTCTACTGCAAATTAGACCCCAAACCCTACTGATATGGTTTTTTTCCAGAATAAGTTTTAACATTTCAAAATGTGCAAATTGGAAAGAAAAACACGCACACACACAACCCCACACACACCACACACACACACACACAAACCCACCACACACACAACACACACACCCACACACACACAACAAACACCTTTAGGGGGGAAGGAGCAGTGACGAGGGGGGGGGCGGTGGGAAATTAAAAAAATCTTCCAAGTGGATGAGATTTTAAAAAATAAACACCAACATTTCCCAAATCCAAACCCTTTTTCATAACTGGGGTTGAAAACCTAACAGTCAGGGGGAACGAAGACTTCCATCTATCATAAGAGGCTGAAAAGATTTTTTTTTACCATACGTCAAATAAAAAAAAGGGATATCGAGAGTCTGACCAATTGTCAATCAAAACTAGTCTTCGACTTGGTTGGAGATCTTTTTTTCATTCATCAGCTAATAACCCGGGTATCATGAAACTTTTTTATGGTCCCAGGACACTCCAGTTACTGGGAATGATTTAGCGACTTTTATGCAAAGAAGCTGCAAAAAAATCGATTTTTTTAATTGTATACCCTCTTTCTTCATCTAAGCATCCACATTCGACAAGTTCAATCTGGGCTAAACAGAATCCTACCTTTG
>JAFLJL010014270.1:20000-21329 GCA_018398815.1 Conus ventricosus | reverse complement strand
CATAGGTATTTCAGGTTGTATGTATAACTATATAAAGGCATTTTTAAGTGAAAGAACAATACAGACTAAGGTTGGTAATGCCTACTCTAATCAAAGACGTACACAGATGGGAATCCCACAAGGAGGTGTAATAGCCCCAATCCTTTCAACTTTTTGATGCTGATCTTCCAAAAGTGGTCTCAAACAATGTCGAACTAGCACAATATGGGGAAATGAATTGCATATGGATGAAAGTTACTCTAAAAAAGCTTACACCGATTAGATCATTAACTATATTAAAAAGGTATATTAAAATGAACTAGACAAAATCAGCAAATACATGATTGAAAACGGACAAACCCTTTCACATGAAAAATCGCATATGGTTCTCTTCAACTCTGCTGGGTATGATCCTAAACTTCTACCCTCTTTTCAAATAAATGGAAGGCCGCTTGAATATAAGAAAGTTGCTAAATTCTAGGAGTAAGCCTGACTTCTAAATTGAATTGGAACTACAATTGGAAAATATTCTGACAAAAGCCATAAAAGGATTAAACTTATTAAAAATGATAAGTCGACAGTCGTGGGGGAAAAGATAGTAAGGTACTTATTCATTTAGCAACTGCGCTTGTGAGATCAAAATTATCTTATGCTCAGGAAAATCTTTTCAGCTCCAAAATATTTGATAACAAAGATGCAAAGCATTGATAGCAAAGCTTATAAGATAGCTCTCGGTGTCCCTGTCCATGCCTCAACACTGAAAACCTACACAAAATAGGAATTTTGCCTTTTGCCGACAATATGAAATTTGCTTCAGCAAAAATATATTAAGGAGTCATTCAATGCAGAATTCATGTGTCAAAGGAAACTGGTTTAAAATCAGAAATACACTTTCCAAAGCGAGCACAGAGTTTTGATTCTGTAAAAACTATAGGCTCCTATACGTCCCAATTATTTACAAATTTCTGGTGTTGAACCCCAAACAGTAGCTCTTCAAACGAGTTACAGTAATATTCCTCAATGGAGCTTAGTAAGGCTAATTTCGATATTAATTATACAGATTTAAGGAAAAGTGATGGGACCATGCTGCCAACATATGTCAAGGCACATCTAAACGAAAATTATATAAACCATCTAAAAATATTACAGACGGTTCTCTACTTGAAAATCAATTATCAGGTGCTGCATTCATTATTCCATCATTAAAAATAGAGAAATCGTATCACATTGGAAAAATTTCTCTGTATTCACAGCAAGCTGATTGCCATTGTTATGGCATTGAACTATCTTCTTAGTTTCCCATATTCAATATTTCAAATAAATTTTTTTGTGTCGATTCAAAATCTGTCT
>JAFLJL010014270.1:5000-15000 GCA_018398815.1 Conus ventricosus | reverse complement strand
TCGTGTGGAAACCTGCTAGCTTCAGAAAGCTAAATTACTACTGATTGGCGAAGCTCGTATGGAAACTTGCTGGCTTCAGAAAGCTAAATTACTACTGATTGGCGAAGCTCGTGTGGAAACCTGCTAGCTTCAGAAAGCTAAATTACTACTGATTGGCGAAGCTCGTATGGAAACTTGCTGGCTTCAGAAAGCTAAATTACTACTGATTGGCGAAGCTCGTATGGAAACTTGCTGGCTTCAGAAAGCTACATTCTATTTTGACTCATTTGAATGAATAGAAATTGTCATTATTTTGTGAAAAACTAAATTTTACATAAAACTATTCCCCCCCCCCCCCCCCCCCCCCCCCCCCCCCCCCCCCCCCCCGCCCCACTGCATTTGACGCTGCTAACAGGTGACACAGGAACCAACAGAAAAATCATGTCTTATGCCCCTGTTACACGGTCAGCGGTGAAAACAGTCAATTATGGCAAGCACGGTATGACATGACTGTCACGGTCAAAAATAGAACAACCAAGTCGTGGTCCAGGTTGTTGGACATAAGCTCTAACTCAAATATTCTGGGCGCCACGTAGACGGGCCCATGGTTCGGATCCAGCCAATTAAGCATAGGGGAGAGGCTCCACAGAGACGGTCTGTCCGGCCAGACGGACTAAGCAGCTTGACCGACGCCTCGATGTCTAGCGAGACGAGTCGTAGCGCCTGGCTCAGGCTCATCTAGCCAATTTGTGGAACCAGCGCCATTGTTAGTCGGACGTCGCAGGTTAAAGCAGGAAAGGGAGAGGGGGAAGGTAGTGCGTGGTGGGGGTGAATCTAGCTAATCAATTAAATGACCAATTGACCACCATAGAGAGTAAGGCGTGTAGGCATGACTGGCATGATTTGAACATCCAATGGAATTAGAGGGAGATAACTTCGAGTACGAGGCAGTAAAAATACTGACCAATGGTACTCGCCCTTTTTGACAGATCGGAACGGGATGAGAAGGATGTGAGAGTGAGAGAACGGGGGAACGAGGAGGAAGAACGAACAGAGAGACAGAGAGAGAGAGGTCTGAGTGTAATCTCTGAGGAGAGAAAAGCAGAGAGATGAGGGGAGGAGAGAAGAGAACCAAGTTGAGAGATTAGCATGAGATAGTCTGCAGAGGAAGGACTGAGGAGAGATGTGGAGAGAGAGGGAGTTGCTAACTAATGAAGAGGAAAAGAAAGAAAAGAAAAAAGAAAAGAAAAGCAACCATGTCCATTTGATAAGAGCAGACTAGAAGAGAGAGAGAGAGAGTGCAATGCGTTAATGCAGGAAGAAAGAAAGGAGAACAGATCGATGTTGATAGTCACTGTTCTATCTTCACTGGGGTTCGACCTCATACTTGGCCAGCGCCACTTTCATCGACAGACCAACGCCAGTGCCAACAGTCTCACCTGACCAGGCGCCAGCAGACCAAGACCAGTGCCAGCAGTTGTGTCGTGCTTGTGAAAGTGACAGTGAAAAGAAAGAAAAAAAAAAAGAAAAGAAAAGACAGTGATTCGTGAATAGTTAAGATCACCTGGCCAGGTAAAGTAGAAATCTATTATACCCGGGTTAGTTAATGATGTTTTAGACAAATGATTTTGTGAAGTTCAGGAAAGAGAGAATGTTTTATTTTGTTTGATTCCATATGCATTGATGGTTCGTTCTATGAACATGTGTAGTAAAGTTATAGACTTTACTAGTGGTTTGATGTGACGAATGCATGATATATGAATGAGATTGTAAGCAAGCTGTGAGTGTGTTTGGGCTGTGCGCTAGTCCTTCCTCCACTGATATCACCCGAGGTTGACAATTTATTGGCGAGCTTGCCAGGATATTCTGGCCCATTTATTATAATTGTTCAACTTCTCAGAGAGGAAGCTGGGTGGGATTCAAGTATTGTAATCCTAAGACAAGGGGTTGTCTTACTGTATGTTCCCAAGATAGTTAAATACTAGGCTTGGCATTGCTTCCAAGATAGTTAATACTAGGCTTGGCATTTCAGCCCCAGAGTACTTATTTCGCACAGATTACCTATAATTCGCTCTCATAGTTGGGTCAGGCGCTGGGCGTCTATAAAAACTAATTACGTTGTCCCAAGCTAATATTATCATTCATAGGATTGTGCTATTACGTCACTCGTGTCGGTAACCACCAGTTTGGCTGTCGTAGTTATAAAATCTTGTTAAAAAAAAAGAGAAGATATAATGCGGAAGAAAAGAACACCCCTATTGAACAACTTGTGAGCGTCGCTCGTGATTTAGGCTACTCAGGAGATGAGTTGCGTGCGTTCGTTGAAAACCAACAAAAGATGGAAAGGGAATGAACGCGCGGAAAGACGACGTGTCGCGGTAGAAAAAGAAGAAACAGAAAGGTTAAGGATTCAGGCTAATCAGGAAGCGCAGGAAACAGAAAGAATAAGGGAAGCACAGGAAACAGAAAGAATGAAGCAGGAGACAGAAAGATTAAGGATTCAGGCTAATGATAATCAGGCTAGGGAAACGCAGGAAACGGAAAGATTAAAGGTTCAATTAGAGTTAGAGAAAGTGAGAATACAAAGGGAGACTACCGATGATGGTAGCTCAGTTTCCAGTAACTCTGTGCGCAGTTACACTCCCCGACCCAAGTTGCCAAAATTCTCTGAAGGAACCGATTCGATTGATGCATACATCAGTCGTTTCGAAACGTTTGCGACCAGTCAGGGTTGGCCTTCAGAAGAGTGGGCAGTCATTTTGTCAGCGTTACTGAGGGTAAGGCATTACAGATTTTCACTGCGTTACCAGCAGAACAACAGTCTGATTTCGGCGCTGTGAAGGAATCGTGATGAAAGGATTTAACCTCACAGAGGAGGGGTTCAGGAAGAAATTTCGTTCAGCCAAATTACAAGCAGGTGAGACGTACACTCAGTTTGGTGCACGTTTAGATCACTATTTGAGAAGTGGTTAGAGTGAGCGGTACGAAGAAGAGTTCGCTGAGTTGAAAGAGCTAGTTATGAAGGAACAGATTTTGTCAGTTGCGGCCCTGAGTTAACCATACATTTGAAAGAGAGACAGCCAGAGACAGCAGGAGAGTTGTTGAAGTTCGCAGAGGTGTATAGAGAGGCACGTTTGGGCACTAAGGTGCAGGAGAAACAGGTGCTAGGCACAGGTGAGAAGAGTGCAAGGAGACTAGGAGAGTTCCTGCCAAGTCTGCAAACCCAGTGGTGGGGCAGAAAGAAGGGCAAAGGGACATTAGGTGTTTCATTTGTCACAAGAAGGGACATGTGGCGAGGGATTGTCGCATGAGGTTCCAGAAGGCAGCGCCTTGCAAGAGGTGGATAAGGGTCGCCAAGGGAAACGACCTGCAGTGGAACCAAAAGGGATTCAGTCTGAAGAGGGTGGAGTGCAGCTTATGGCTAGCACTGGACAGCAGTCAGTGTCAGGGATGGAGGGCACTAGGCTGAGTGGTTCGTTACCAGTGGAAGAAGGGTGGATTGGCCAGCAGAGGGTGAAAGTGTTACGAGACACTGGTTGTTCATGCGGTGTAGTACGAACAACGCTGGTCGAGAAAGGGGATTTGACAGGGCAAATCCAGACCTGTACTCTAATCGATGGCACTGTGAGGGAGTTTCCAGTTGCTAAGATAGAAGTACGTACCCCTTACTTCTCAGGCGAGTTGTCTGCGTTGGTGATGGAGAAACCCCTTCATGATTTGATCATCGGAAATATTCCAGGTGCAAGGGATCCAGGGGATCCTGAGTTGTTGACTGCTACAGGGCAGCAGTTCAAACACGGAGCAGGAGGGAGGAAAAGGTGGATAAACCGTTAGTCGTTCCAGCAAGGAGTCAGGCATAGATGTGTCGCCTGATGAGTTTAGGGCAGCGCAGGAACAAGACCCTTCGCTCGTGAAGTCTTGGGAGTTGGCAAGAGGTGGAGAGAAACAGGAGGTTAGAGGAGGTGAGACAGAATTTCTTGTGAAAGGCGGGCTGTTGTACCGAGTGTTCACCAAGGGAAGACAGGTAAGGTGACCACTCAGTTAGAGGTACCAGCAGGTTATCGTGACACTGTCATGTCAGTGGGTCACGAGTCGCTCATGGCGGGTCATCTCGGCACCAGCAAAACAGCTGACCGAATCTTTGATGACTTTCATTGGCCAGGAGCAATGGCAGACATCAAGCGTTTCTGCATGTCATGTGACGTGTGTCAAAGGCCAGCCACAAGAGGGGTGAAGAGGAAGGCGCCTCTTAAACAGCCTCCTTTAATTGACACTCCGTTCAGGAGAGTGGCTGTTGATCTGATTGGCCCAATCTCGCCCTGTTCCAAAGGTGGGCACAGGTATGAGACATGTAAGTTCGCAAGGGAAGGTTTGCAGGAGGCTAGGGTCGGTCAGAAGAAGCAATATGACAGGAAGGTGAGAAAGCAATCCATCAAGGTGGGAGATCAAGTCCTGGTACTGCTTCCCACGGGTCACAACAAGCTGCTGATGCATTGGAAAGGACCATTCACCATCACTGAAAAGGTCGGTCGGGATTACCGAATTGATGTGAATGGGAAACTAAAACTTTTCCATGCGAATTTCCTCCGCAAATATATTCAGCGTGAGACTCAGCACATAGGCGCAGCAGCAATCATTGATGAGGTGAGAGAGACCCAGCAGAAGAAGGGGAGATTTTGTTGCCTAAGTTTCCGAAGAGTCATACAGGGATGTGTCACTGTATGAAGGGCTAGACAGTAGGAGTTCCTAGGTTTTGTTGTCGGAGGCGACACAAAGCAGCCGGAAAGAGGAAAGGTGGAGAAGATGATGAATTCAGAGAGACCAAAGACCAAAACAGAAGTCAGGAGTCTGCAGGTTTTATTGGTTTCTATAGGGAGTTTGTTCCAAATTTCGCAGCAATCACGAGTCCTCTCAGTGATTTGGTCAAGGCAGGGAAACCGGCAGTGGTCGAGTGGTCAGACGCTGCAGAGCAAGCACTGCAGACGGTGTTGGAAAGACTAGGTTCCCGCCCCATCTTGAAGCTACCAGATATGTCCAAACCATTTTTTGTTGCGGACAGATGCATCAGGCGGTGGAATAGTGCAGTATTGTTGCAGGAGCATGAAGAGGTCGAGTTTCCTGTGAGGTATGCTAGCAGGAAGTTGACAAAGTGTGAAGAAGGGTACGCAACTGTAGAGAAGGAGTGTTTAGCCGTTGTGTGGGCCGTGCAGAAATTCCACAAATACTTGTATGGGAAAGAGTTCGCGATCGAGACGGATCATCAACCACTCAAATTCCTGCAGGAGGCGCAGCTGAAAAACAGCAGAGTTCTGCGTTGGGCAATGGCATTGCAGCCCTACAGGTATCGAGTGCAGTACATTCCCGGTCGACAGAATTTCGGAGCTGACTATTTAAGCCGTGTAGTCTAGCAAGCTGCAACTCAGAGGAAGTCAGTCATATCCGGGGTGCTTTGTTGATAATATGTGTTGATGACAGTTATGTTGATTGGATATGGGTTCATTCCCAGTTGGCTATGGTTCATATTTTTGTGTGAGATTTGTTCATGTAAATGTAGTTATGCTTGAGCATACAGTCGCTTGTGTAGTGATGCATTATTTGCAATAAGTGAGGATGAGATTCCTTAGTGAAGTGTCATGGATCGTGATCATATTATATTGTGCTTTCCATAAGAATTGTGAAGAGGAGAGATGGCAAATCCGCAGGTGGGGGGATTGCATAAGTGCGCACAGAGGTCGTTATAAAATGAATTGAAATAACGCAAGAGCGCACGTCAATGATAACTCATTGGAGTGGTATTCACTATAATATATTTTATAATTTATAAACCGTTGGTTGTAAAGTATTTTTTTAAACTTTGCACGTGTAGCTGTGTGTCAGAAAATTCGGTTGTTGTTTTTTTTGTACCGTGGTTTTGAGACGATGCGGTGCATAGTCTTTTGCAAGGGGGAAATTGTCACGGTCAAAAATAGAACAACCAAGTCGTGGTCCAGGTTGTTTGGACATAAGCTCTAACTCAAATATTCTGGGCGCCACGTAGACGGGCCCATGGTTCGGATCCAGCCAATTAAGCATAGGGGAGAGGCTCCACAGAGACGGTCTGTCCGGCCAGACGGACTAAGCAGCTTTGACCGACGCCTCGATGTCTAGCGAGACGAGTCGTAGCGCCTGGCTCAGGCTCATCTAGCCAATTTGTGGAACCAGCGCCATTGTTAGTCGGACGTCGCAGGTTAAAGCAGGAAAGGGAGAGGGGGAAGGTAGTGCGTGGTGGGGGTGAAATCTAGCTAATCAATTAAATGACCAATTGACCACCATAGAGAGTAAGGCGTGTAGGCATGACTGGCATGATTTGAACATCCAATGGAATTAGAGGGAGATAACTTCGAGTACGAGGCAGTAAAAATACTGACCAATGGTACTCGCCCTTTTTGACAGATCGGAACGGGATGAGAAGGATGTGAGAGTGAGAGAACGGGGGAACGAGGACGAAGAACGAACAGAGAGACAGAGAGAGAGAGGTCTGAGTGTAATCTCTGAGGAGAGAAAAGCAGAGAGATGAGGGGAGGAGAGAAGAGAACCAAGTTGAGAGATTAGCATGAGATAGTCTGCAGAGGAAGGACTGAGGAGAGATGTGGAGAGAGAGGGAGTTGCTAACTAATGAAGAGGAAAAGAAAGAAAAGAAAAAAGAAAAGAAAAGCAACCATGTCCATTTGATAAGAGCAGACTAGAAGAGAGAGAGAGAGAGAGTGCAATGCGTTAATGCAGGAAGAAAGAAAGGAGAACAGATCGATGTTGATAGTCACTGTTCTATCTTCACTGGGTTCGACCTCATACTTGGCCAGCGCCACTTTCATCGACAGACCAACGCCAGTGCCAACAGTCTCACCTGACCAGGCGCCAGCAGACCAAGACCAGTGCCAGCAGTTGTGTCGTGCTTGTGAAAGTGACAGTGAAAAGAAAGAAAAAAAAAAGAAAAGAAAAGACAGTGATTCGTGAATAGTTAAGATCACCTGGCCAGGTAAAGTAGAAATCTATTTATACCCGGGTTAGTTAATGATGTTTTAGACAAATGATTTTGTGAAGTTCAGGAAAGAGAGAATGTTTTATTTTGTTTGATTCCATATGCATTGATGGTTCGTTCTATGAACATGTGTAGTAAAGTTATAGACTTTACTAGTGGTTTGATGTGACGAATGCATGATATATGAATGAGATTGTAAGCAAGCTGTGAGTGTGTTTGGGCTGTGCGCTAGTCCTTCCTCCACTGATATCACCCGAGGTTGACAATGACTAAATACCTCACAACACAGGACAACACAGCACGGTGTGCTATGACTGAATACCTCACAACATAGGACAACACAGCACGGTGTGATATGACTACACACTACACAACTCAAAGCAACACAGCAAGGGATGATATGACTAAACACTACACAACATGACAACACAGCAAGGGATAATATGACTAAACACTACACAACATGACAACACAGCAAGGCATGACATGACTAAACACTACACAACATGACAACACAGCAAGGCATGACATGACTAAACACTACACAACATGACGACACAGCAAGGCATGACATGACTAAACACTACACAACATGACAACACAGCAAGGCATGACATGACTAAACACTACACAACATGACGACACAGCAAGGCATGACATGACTAAACACCACACAACATGACAACACAGCAAGGGATGACATGACTAAACGCCACACAACATGACAACACAGCAAGGCATGACATGACTAAACACTACACAACATGACAACACAGCAAGGCATGACATGACTAAACGCCACACAACATGACAACACAGCAAGGCATGACATGACTAAACACTTCACAACATGACAACACAGCAAGGCATGACATGACTAAACGCCACACAACATGACAACACAGCAAGGCATGACATGACTAAACACCACACAACATGACGACACAGCAAGGCATGACATGACTAAACACTACACAACATGACGACACAGCAAGGCATGACATGACTAAACACTACACAACATGACGACACAGCAAGGCATGACATGACTAAACACTACACAACATGACAACACAGCAAGGCATGACATGACTAAACACTACACAACATGACAACACAGCAAGGCATGACATGACTAAACACCACACAACATGATAACACAGCAAGGCATGACATGACTAAACACTACACAACATGACAACACAGCAAGGCATGACATGACTAAACACCACACAACATGACAACACAGCAATGTATAATCAAGACCACACTATGCAACACAGCACAGTAAGGCACAACACAACGCAACACAACGCAACACAACACAACACAACACACCACAACACAACACAACACAACACAACACAGCACAACACAACACAACACAACACAACACAACACAACACAGCACAACACAGCACAACACAACACAGCACAACACAACACAACACAACACAACACAACACAACACAACACAGCACAACGCAACACAACACAGCACAACGCAACGCAACGCAACGCAACGCAACGCAACGCAACGCAACGCAACGCAACGCAACACAACACAACACAACACAGCACAGCACAGCACAACACAACACAACACAACACAACACAACACAACACAACACAACACAACACAACACAACACAACACAACACAACACAACACAACACAGCACAACACAACACGGCATAGAGTAATACGACGTGACGCAACACCTTTCGCTACGCCAGGACGCACAACACGACACAGTACGATGCGTCACAAGACACTACAACTCGATCTGGCAAGATCAAGCACAGCACATCCCAACCCGACATGACAAGACAAAGCACGTCTTTATGCGACACGACACGACACGACACGACACGACACGACATGGTGTCGTACAACATGTTTCAGTTTCAGTTTCAGGTTTCACTGCCTGCGAACTAGTCCATGTACCCTCTACCACATCTGCTAAATTAATTTCAAGACCACAGTGCGCATGGTTAACTGTTCATGACTAGGATGAAAGCGTTAAAGACGAGGGTCTCCTGGATTCGACTTAGCAGATGTCGGACCTGCGCTTCAGTCCAAAGCGTGTGTCAGGCCTTAGGTACCTATCAAACTTTGTCTGCGCTACTAATATTATTGTATGTGTACGTATGCGTTTGTGTGAACATGTGTGTGTGTGTGTGTGTGTGTGTGTGTGTGTGTGTGTGTGTGTGTGTGTGTGTGTGTGTGTGTGTGTGTGTGTGTGTGTGTGTGACAAAAAACACAGACTATCACAACACGAACAGATACAAGACATTGACACTTGTCCATTAGGGAATATATCCGATTAGCAAGACCTCCTCAGAGTGTGCCAGAATCACCCAATACAGTCTCAATGCCAGAATCACCCAATACAGTCTCAGAGCAACTGTAAGACTCAGATTGTAACACTGTAACATGACGCAAGGATGATTACCACAACAACCTCAGTTAAACAGTGTCACATACCACCATAGTGTAACACTAACAACCATAGTGTAACACTAACAACCATAGTGTAACACTAACAACCATAGTGTAACACTACCAACCATAGTGTAACACTACCAACCATAGTGTAACACTAACAACCATAGTGTAACACTAACAACCATAGTGTAAGACACCAACATTCAGACACGAGCCCCCGGCTGTAACGTCTGTAACATCAACAACCATAGTGTAACACTAACAACCATAGTGCAACACTAACAACCATAGTGTAAGACACCAACATTCAGACACGAGCCCCCGGCTGTAACGTCTGTAACATCAATCCTGTAACTGATCTTAGATCGTAAGTTCTATCAGCATGCACATTTGTAATCAATTGTAACAGCCAACAACTGGTACAGTAATATCAAGAGAGTAGCTAGAACACCCAGACGTATTTTCTGTAACAGCCAAGCTGTAACTGTAACACCCAGATTGTAACTTCTGTGACGCTCAGACTGCAATTATTGTTACATCCAGTAGCTATTTAAA
>JAFLJL010014269.1:55000-60260 GCA_018398815.1 Conus ventricosus | reverse complement strand
GATCGCAGTTTATGGTTGCCAGTTCTGTTGTTTTAATTCTGGCGACTAAGAGCGCGAGCGAAAGCTGTAGGCTACGCACGAACTGCATTGTTTGATTGCCCATGTGGATGGACTTTTTGGGGTCCTTTTGTGCATCTGAATGTTTTGTATTTGTTTTTATGATTTTTTGAGGTTTGTAACAAGGAGTTATAAGCCAAGGACAATGCTGACGCTTTGGTTTGGTAACAGGAGTTATAAGCAAGGACAATGCTGACGCTTTGGTTTGGTAACAGGGAGTTAAAAGTCATGGACAATGCTGACGCTTTGGTTTGGTAACAGGGAGTTAGAAATCCTGACAATGCTGACGCTTTGGTTTGGTAACAGGAGTTAGAAATCCTGGACAATGCTGACGCTTTGTTCTGGTAACAGGAGTTAAAAGTCATGGACAATGCTGACGCTTTGGTTTGGTAACAGGAGTTAGAAATCCTGGACAATGCTGACGCTTTGGTTGGTAACGGGAGTTAAAATCCTGGACAATGCTGACGCTTTGGTTTGGTAACAGGGAGTTAGAAGTCATGCACAATGCTGACGCTTTGTTCTGGTAACGGGGAGTTAGAAAATCGTGGACAATGCTGACACTTTGGTTTGGTAACAGGGAGTTGATAGAAATCGTGGACAATGCTGACGCTTTGGTTTGGTAACAGAGAGTTAGATAGAAATCGTGACAATGCTGACGCTTTGTTTGGTTACAGAGAGTTAAAAGTCGTGGACAATGCTGACGCTTTGTTCTGGTAACAGGGAGTTAGAAGTCATGGACAATGCTGACGCTTTGTTCTGGTAACAGAGAGTTAGAAGTCATGGACAATGCTGACGCTTTGTTCTGGTAACAGGAGTTAGAAGTCATGGACAATGCTGACGCTTTTGGTTTGGTAACAGGGAGTTAGAAGTCATGGACAATGCTGACGCTTTGGTTTGGTAACAGGGAGTTAGAAGCATGGACAATGTTGACGCTTTGGTCTGGTAACAGAGAGTTAGAAGTCATGGACAATGCTGACGCTTTGTTCTGGTAACAGAGAGTTAGAAGTCATGGACAATGTGACGCTTTGTTCTGGTAACAGAGAGTTAGAAGTCATGGACAATGCTGACGCTTTGTTCTGGTAACAGGAGTTAGAAGTCATGGACAATGCTGACGCTTGGTTTGGTAACAGGAGTTAGAAGTCATGGACAATGTGACGCTTTGGTCTGGTAACAGAGAGTTAGAAGTCATGGACAATGCTGACGCTTTTGTCTGGTAACAGGAGTTAGAAGTCATGGACAATGCTGACGCTTTGTTCTGGTAACAGGGAGTTAGAAGTCATGGACAATGTTGACGCTTTTCAGCGCAGTGTAATTTCATACGCCATAAGATATCAGTTGTTTACTACCGTGTAATTAACGGCTTTGTTTGTTGTTTGTTCGGTTTTTTTGGATATAATATTCCTTGAAGACCCTACATGTTTGGATGTGACATTGGTTTTTTTTTTTTTTTTTTTTTTTTCTCCACTGCGATTGCCCTGAGAAAGCCGTGGGGGGGCCCTAGGCTTTGATTTAAAAAAAAAAAAAAAGGGGAAAACCCCCCCCAAACGAAAAACCCCAAATAACTTTTTTCTTTTTTTTCAAAATTCCTTTTTTCTTTCCCCCCCTTTTCCCCCTTCCCCCCCCGTCTTTTTCCCTTTTTCCCCATTTTTCCCCATTTTCCTGTTTAAAACCCCTTTTTTCTCTGTATAATTGCAACCTTTTCCCCCAAAATTCCCCAAACCTATCCCCCCCCTTTTCCTGCCCGCCCTTAAAAAACTAAAATTCCCGCCGGGCCCTTTTTTCCGACATTTTTAAAACAGGTCCAAATTCCCCCTCCTTTCTCAATTAAATCCCCAAACTTTCCCCTCCTTTCCCCCCATTCTTTTTCCCATTCCCTTTTCCCCTTTTTTCCCATCCTTTTTTCCCCTCCCCTTCCCCAAACCTTCCCATTTTTTCCCATCCTTTCCTTTTCCCTTTTTTTTCCCATCCATTTTTCCCCCATTCTTCCCCATTTTTTCCCCCATTTTCCTTTTTCCCCCTTCCCTTCCCATCCATTCCCCCTTTCCCCTTCCCCCCATTCCTTTTTCCCCTCCTTTTTCCCCTTTTTCCCCCCTTTTCCTTTCCCCCTTTTTCCCATCCATTCCCCCTTCTTTCCCATTCCTTCCCATTCCTTTACCCATTTTCCCCTTTTCCCCTTTATTCCCCCTTCTTTCCCATCCTTCCCATTCCCTTTTCCCCTCCTTCTCATTCTTTTTCCCCCCTTTCCCCTTCGTTCCCCCTTCCCTTTTCCCCTTTTTTTCCCATCCCTTTTTGCCCCTCCTTTCCCCCATTTTCTTTCCCACCCTTCCCATTCTTTTCCCCTTCCTTTCCCCCTTTTTTCCCATCCTTTCCCTTTTATTTTCCCATCCTTTCCCAAAAATTTCCCCCTTCCTTTTCCCCCCATTCCCATCTTTCCCCTTCCCCCTTTCCCTTTCCCCCCTTTCCCCCTTCTTTCCCCCTTTTTTCCCCCCTCCCTTCCCCCTTTTCCCCTTTTTTCCCCCCCCTTCCCATTTCCCCTTTTCCCCCCTCCTTTTTATTCTTTCCCATTCCTTTTTCCCATTCCCTTTTCCCCTTCTTTTTTCCCCTCCCTTTTTTCCCATTCCCTTCCCCTTCTTTTTTCCCATCCTTAATTCCCCCCTTCTTTACCCCTCCCCCGTCCCTTCCCTTTCCCCCTCCTTTTCCCCCCTTTCCCCTTCCTTCCCAATTTCCCCTTCCCATCCTTTTTCCCTTCTTTCCATTTCTTTTCCCACCTTTTTTTCCTTTTTTCAACCAAAAATTTTTCCCACCTTTTCCATTCTTTTCCCAAATTTTCCCCTTCCCTTTACCTTCCTTTTTCCCCCCTTTAAAAAGACCTTCCCTTCTTTCCCCCCCCCCCCCCCCCCCCCCCCCCCCCGCCCCTTTTTTGCCCTTCCCTCCCTTTCTTTGTTACCTTTCCTTTTCCCTTTTCCCCCCTTCCCCTTTTTTCCCAACCCCCTTTCCCTTTTTATCCCCCCTTTTTCCCCCCATTTTCCCCCTTTTTCCACTTCCCCCCTTTCCCAACTTTCCCCCTTTATTTTCACCCCTTTTTTTTTCCCCTGTTTAATCCCCCCCCCCCCCCCCTTCCCCCCTTTTCCCCCGCCCAAAAGTCCCACCTTTACCTTCCCCTTCTTTAAAACCTTTTAACCATTCCCCCTTTTTCCTTTCCCCCTTAACCATGGCCCCCCTTTCCCTTCTTTCCCATTCCGGAAAAAACCCCCCCCCCCCCCGGGTTTTTTTCCCCCAACCCCCCCTTTTTTTTTTACCCCTTTTTTCCCCCTTCCCCCCTGCCCCTGCCCCCCCCCGCGCCCCCCCCCCCCCCCCCCCCCTTTTTATTTTCCCCATTTCCCCACGACCTTCCCCGTCCCCCCAGACATTTCCCCCCGCCCCTTTCCCCCCTTAACCGAAAAAAGGAAAGGGGCCCCGGAACCCCCCCCCAGGGCCCCCCCCCCCCCCCACCCCCCCTTTTTCCCCCCAACCCGGAAATGCCCCCCCGACCCCCTTTTTTTTTTTTTTTTCCTTGGGCCCCCCCTTTTTTGAAAACCTTGCGGGCCCCCGGCCCCTTGACCCCCCCCCTTTTTTAATTCCCTTGGTTTGTTTTTTTGAAATTGAAAAACCCCCCCCCGAACACCCCCCAAGGGCCCCCCCCCCCCCGGCCCGTTTTTGGGGGTCCCGTTGGGTTTTTTTTCCCAAAATTTTTTAAAAATTACCCCCGGAAAAGGCCATTGGTCCCCCTTTTTTGTTTTTTTTTGGGGTTTTTTGAAGCCGGGCCCCTTTTGCCAAAAAGGTATTTCAGCGGGAAAATTTTTTGGAGGCCGGTTCCCTTATTTTGTTCTTCAGGAAAAAAATTGGCCCCCCGGAAGGGGGGGGAGCCCGGAAGGAGGGGGGGGTTGTGGGTGGGGGTTGGGTGAGGGGAAGGGGGTGGGGAAAAAGGTGGGGGGAAAGGGTTTGTGTGGGGGGTGGGTTGGGTGGGGTTTGGGGGTTTGGTGGGGGGGGGGGGGGGGGGAATTGTGGGGCCCCCTTTTTAAGGGGAAAAACTTTTTTTGGGCTTTTTTTATTTTTTTTTGGCGGGGGGAATCGGGGAAAATTTGGGGGGTTTGGGGAAAGGGGGGAAATTTTCGGGGGGGGGGGGGGTTTTAAAAATAATTTAATTTTCCTTGGGGCGAAAAATGGGAAGGGAAAAAATTTTGAGAGAAGAGGTAACATTATTTCGAGATTTGAAAAATGGACAAAACAGAAGCTTTGTTTTAAAGGGCAGGGGGGAGAAAGGGGATATAATGTGGGGTTTTATTTGAAAAAAAAAAACAACAACAACAACAAAAACCCCAACCATCTATATTTTTTTTTACAGTGGGGGCCCCAAAAAGTGAGTAAGTCAAGAAGCACAAACCATGCGCGTCGCATCGCCCTGCATTTCTTGTTTTAAAAAAAAAGAAAGATTTTAAGCATTTTTTTTTCTCAAACCAATATTTTTTAAAAACCAAATTAAAGTTTCCTTGGAAATTTGGCGGGTTTTAGGGGCTGAAGTGTGGGGAGAACTCGGAAAACGATGTTTGCCCACCCAAAGGGACCTCCAGTTTTTTCAGTTTTTCGCCATTTTTTTTTGACAGGGCACCTCACACGTGAAACCCGGGGAAACAAACGATATATCAAACCGTTTTGGAACGCGGGGAAGGTTTTGGGTACAGTGAAAAACCCGCAGTAAAAAAAAAAAGTTTAAGTAAAAAGTTGGGGGGGGGGGGGGGGGGGGGGGGGGGGGGGGGGGGGGGGGGGGGGGGGGAGGGGGAAATGCAGTGCCCAAAATGGCCCCCCAAAACCCCCGGGTTTTCCGGCCCGTATTTTGACCTAGCAGTCCCAAAGGGGGGCCCGGGCACTCGACGGCGTCTAAGATGGCCTGGCCCACTGAAAGACTTTCTCAGTGAACCCGGTTTTTATTTGGGGGTTTTTTTTCCACGGGCCACTGGTTCCTGTTGAAAACCGGGGAAAAAAAAAAAAAACAGTACATTGCCCGGACAAGATCAAAATTGAAAAACGGGTTTTTAGCCGTGTAAGACTACCGTTTTTAAATTTTAGTCCCGCATAAATTTTTGGTTTTCCCGTTTTTAACATCACCCTTTTAACCCCAGGAAATGCTGCTTTTGGGGAAAAAAAAGCCAAGAAACATAATACC
>JAFLJL010014269.1:0-50000 GCA_018398815.1 Conus ventricosus | reverse complement strand
CCATGTGTATTGTTACACGTTACACTAACGACCAATACCAACAGTCCCATGTGTATTGTTACACGTTACACTAACGACTAATACCAACAGTCCCATGTGTATTGTTACACGTTACACTAACGACCAATACCAACAGTCCCATGTGTATTGTTACACGTTACACTAACGACCAATACCAACAATCCCTGTGTAGTGTTACACGTTACACTAACGACCAATACCAACAGTCCCATGTGTATTGTTACACGTTACACTAACGACCAATACCAACAATCCCATGTGTATTGTTACACGTTACACTAACGACCAATACCAGCAGTCCCATGTGTATTGTTACACGTTACACTAACGACCAATACCCACAGTCCCATGTGTATTGTTACACGTTACACTAACGACCAATACCAACAATCCCATGTGTATTGTTACACGTTACACTAACGACCAATACCAACAATCCCATGTGTATTGTTACACGTTACACTAACGACCAATACTAACAATCCCATGTGTATTGTTACACGTTACACTATCGACCAATACCAACAATCCCATGTGTATTGTTACACGTTACACTAACGACCAATACCAACAATCCCATGTGTATTGTTACACGTTACACTAACGACTAATACCAACAGTCCCATGTGTATTGTTACACGTTACACTAACGACCAATACCAACAGTCCCATGTGTATTGTTACACGTTACACTAACGACCAATACCAACAGTCCCATGTGTAGTGTTACACGTTACACTAACGACTAATACCACCAGTCCCATGTGTAGTGTTACACGTTACACTAACGACTAATACCAACAGTCCCATGTGTAGTGTTACACGTTACACTAACGACCAATACCAACAATCCCATGTGTATTGTTACACGTTACACTAACGACTAATACCAACAGTCCCATGTGTATTGTTACACGTTACACTAACGACCAATACCAACAATCCCATGTGTAGTGTTACACGTTACACTAACGACTAATAGCAACAATCCCATGTGTATTGTTACACGTTACACTAACGACCAATACCAACAGTCCCATGTGTATCGTTACACGTTACACTAACGACCAATACGAACAGTTTCGTGTGTAGTGTTACACGTTACACTAACGACCAATACCAACAGTCCCATGTGTATTGTTACACGTTACACTAACGACCAATACCAACAGTCCCATGTGTATTGTTACACGTTACACTAACGACTAATACCAACAGTCACATGTGTATTGTTACACGTTACACTAACGACCAATACCAACAATCCCATGTGTATTGTTACACGTTACACTAACGACCAATACCAACAATGCCATGTGTATTGTTACACGTTACACTAACGACCAATACCAACAGTCCCATGTGTATTGTTACACGTTACACTAACGACTAATACCAACAGTCCCATGTGTATTGTTACACGTTACACTAACGACCAATACGAACAGTCCCATGTGTATTGTTACACGTTACACTAACGACCAATACCAACAATCCCATGTGTATTGTTACACGTTACACTAACGACCAATACCAACAATCCCATGTGTATTGTTACACGTTACACTAACGACCAATACCAACAGTCCCATGTGTATTGTGACACGTTACACTAACGACCAATACCAACAGTCCCATGTGCATTGTTACACGTTACACTAACGACCAATACCAACAATCCCATGTGTATTGTTACACGTTACACTAACGACCAATACGAACAGTCCCATGTGTATTGTTACACGTTACACTAACGACCAATACCAACAGTCCTATGTGTATTGTTACACGTTACACTAACGACCAATACCAACAGTCCCATGTGTATTGTTACACGTTACACTAACGACCAATACCAACAGTCCCATGTGTATTGTTACACGTTACACTAACGACCAATACCAACAATCCCATGTGTATTGTTACACGTTACACTAACGACCAACACCAACAATCCCATGTGTATTGTTACACGTTACACTAGCGACCAATACCAACAGTCCCATGTGTATTGTTACACGTTACACTAACGACCAATACCAACAGTCCCATGTGTATTGTTACACGTTACACTAACGACTAATACCAACAGTCCCATGTGTATTGTTACACGTTACACTAACGACCAATACCAACAGTCCCATATGTATTGTTACACGTTACACTAACGACCAATACCAACAGTCCCATGTGTATTGTTACACGTTACACTAACGACCAATACCAACAATCCCATGTGTATTGTTACACGTTACACTAACGACCAATACGAACAGTCCCATGTGTATTGTTACACGTTATACTAACGACCAATACCCACACCCCATGTGTATTGTTACACGTTACACTAACGACCAATACCAACAATCCCATGTGTATTGTTACACGTTACACTAACGACCAATACCAACAGTCCCATGTGTATTGTTACACGTTACACTAACGACTAATACCAACAGTCCCATGTGTATTGTTACACGTTACACTAACGACTAATACCAACAGTCCCATGTGTATTGTTACACGTTACACTAACGACCAATACCAACAGTCCCATGTGTATTGTTACACGTTACACTAACGACCAATACCCCTCAGGCCAGGGACAGTTGAAAGAAGTATAGACCTTGGCACAGTCGGGTTTGTTTTTTTTCGCAGGGAACTGGAGACTGACCAATAGTTCATGACCGGACAGGAAGAAAATCTGGGTTAATAGGGTGATTGTCTCTCTGACTCTCTCTCTGTCTTTGTGGCTGTCTGTATGTTTGTCTGTCTGTCTGTCTGTCTGTCTGTCTCTCACTCTTTCTCTCTCTCTATCTCTCTGTCTCTCTCTCGGGTAATAGGGTGCTAGTCTCGCACTCTGTCTGTCTCGGCCAAGAGGGTGAGAGTCTCTTTGTCTCTCTCTCTCTCTCTCTCTCCCTCCCTCCCTCTTATACTGAGCAGCCTGTTCGTTCCCTCGACCCCCCCCCTCCCCCATCCTCTCCTTTCTTCCTCTGTGTGTAGCCTACATATTCTGTGTTTTCGCCAGTGTGTGTGTGTGTGTGTGTGTGTGTGTGTGTGTGTGGAGAGAGAGAGAGAGAGAGAGAGAGAGAGAGGAGAGAGAGAGAGAGAGAGAGAGAGTGCGCGCGCACGGGTGTGTGTGTGTGTGTGTGTGTGTGTGTGTGTGTGTGTGTGTGTTTCAACACAAGCACGTGTTGGTTCTCACATAATAATGTAGGTCAAAGAAGAAGTGATGCGTTTAGAAGCTGACGGCAACAATTCAGTCCGTTTGGTGAGAGAGTTAAGACACCACACGACTGGTAGGCTTTGTGTTTTCCTGACAATTGAGTCCGTTTTCTGAGAGAGAGAGTTAAGACACCACACGACTGGTAGGCTTTGTGTTTTCCTGACAATTGAGTCCGTTTGCTGAGAGAGAGAGTTAAGACACCACACGACTGGTAGGCTTTGTGTTTTCCGAACAATTCAGTCCGTTTGGTGAGAGAGTTAAGACACCACACGACTGGTAGGCTTTGTGTTTTCCGAACAATTCAGTCCGTTTGGTGAGAGAGTTAAGACACCACACGACTGGTAGGCTTTGTGTTTTCCGAACAATTCAGTCCGTTTGGTGAGAGAGTTAAGACACCACACGACTGGTAGGCTTTGTGTTTTCCGAACAATTCAGTCCGTTTGGTGAGAGAGTTAAGACACCACACGACTGGTAGGCTTTGTGTTTTCCGAACAATTCAGTCCGTTTGGTGAGAGAGTTAAGACACCACACGACTGGTAGGCTTTGTGTTTTCCGAACAATTCAGTCCGTTTGGTGAGAGAGTTAAGACACCACACGACTGGTAGACTTTGTGTTGTCCGAACAATTCAGTCCGTTTGGTGAGAGAGTTAAGACACCACACGACTGGTAGGCTCTGTGTTTTCCGAACAATTCAGTCCGTTTAGTGAGAGAGTTAAGACACCACACGACTGGTAGGCTTTGTGTTTTCCGAACAATTCAGTCCGTTTGGTGAGAGAGAGTTAAGACACCACACGGCTGGTAGGCTTTGTGTTTTCCTGACAATTGAGTCCGTTTGCTGAGAGAGAGAGTTAAGACACCACACGGCTGGTAGGCTTTGTGTTTTCCGAACAATTCAGTCCGTTTGGTGAGAGAGAGTTAAGACACCACACGGCTGGTAGGCTTTGTGTTTTCCGAACAATTCAGTCCGTTTGGTGAGAGAGAGTTAAGACACCACACGGCTGGTAGGCTTTGTGTTTTCCGAACAATTCAGTCCGTTTGCTGAGAGAGAGTTAAGACACCACACGACTGGTAGGCTTTGTGTTTTCCTGACAATTGAGTCCATTTGCTGAGAGAGAGTTAAGACACCACACGACTGGTAGGCTTTGTGTTTTCCGAACAATTCAGTCCGTTTGGTGAGAGAGTTAAGACACCACACGACTGGTAGGCTTTGTGTTTTCCGAACAATTCAGTCCGTTTGGTGAGAGAGTTAAGACACCACACGACTGGTAGGCTTTGTGTTTTCCGAACAATTCAGTCCGTTTGGTGAGAGAGAGTTAAGACACCACACGGCTGGTAGGCTTTGTGTTTTCCTGACAATTGAGTCCGTTTGCTGAGAGAGAGAGTTAAGACACCACACGACTGGTAGGCTTTGTGTTTTCCGAACAATTCAGTCCGTTTGGTGTGAGAGAGTTAAGACACCACACGACTGGTAGGATTTGTGTTTTCCGAACAATTCAGTCCGTTTGGTGAGAGAGAGTTAAGACACCACACGGCTGGTAGGCTTTGTGTTTTCCGAACAATTCAGTCCGTTTGCTGAGAGAGAGTTAAGACACCACACGACTGGTAGGCTTTGTGTTTTCCTGACAATTGAGTCCATTTGCTGAGAGAGAGTTAAGACACCACACGACTGGTAGGCTTTGTGTTTTCCTGACAATTGAGTCCGTTTGCTGAGAGAGAGTTTAGACACCACACGACTGGTAGGCTTTGTGTTTTCCCTACAGTCAGTCTGACAACTGTAATTCCAGCGTCTCCTCTGAATGCTACAGAACAGCAGCGCCGATCTCCCTCTCTCTCTCTCTCTCTCTCTCTCCCTCTCTCTCTCTCTCTCACACACACACACACACACACACTCGTACGCACGCACACACTAGCACGCACGCACACACTTGCACGCACGCACACACTCGCACGCACGCGCACACACACACACACACACATACATACACACACACTCGCACGCACGCACACACTCGCACGCACGCACGCACACGCGCGCGCGCGTGCACCCCCCCCCCCCACACCCCACGCACAGAGAGAGAGAGAGAGAGAGAGAGAGAGAGAGAGAGAGAGAGAGAGAGAGAGAGAGAGAGAGAGAGAGAAGCCTACAAGGTTCACACCAACTGGTGAAGATCGATAGAGAGGCACTTTCCTTTGTGAGAGGGATCACGATCATCATGCTTCGCTGAGTTGGCATTATGTCAGCTGCCCCTAGGTCAGACATCACTTAAGTGGCTAGTTCAAAGTCTGTGTGATCAGACCTTTGTGAGGTTGGAGAATTCTTTGTGCCTACGGAGGTTGTAAAATTAGAGAGGAGGTGAGGGGGAAGGGGGAAGAAGGGAGAGGAAATGGGGGGGGGGGGGAGCATGGAGGATGGATGGAGATTTAGCAATGACAAACTTAAGGGGTAGTCGTAGATGGGGCTGGTGGAAAAGAAGGGAGGGGATGGGGTAGGAGGTTGGGGGGGGGGGGGGGGGGGGGGTAGAAGTAGGAAGGACGGTTACGGGGAGAGAGAGAGAGAGAGAGAGAGAGAGAGAATTTGTCTGTCCAGTCGGTGCGTGTATGCGTGGCCTTCGTGTGTGTGTGTGTGTGTGTGTGTGTGTATGTGTGTGTGTGTGTGTGTGTGTGTGTGTGTGTGTGTGTGTGTGTGTGTGTGAGAGAGAGAGAGAGAGAGAGAGAGAGAGAGAGAGAGAGAGAGAGAGAGAGAGCGAGAGGGGAGAGAGAGAGCGAGAGGAGAGAGAGAGAGGAGAGGAGAGAGAGAATATTTATTAATCATTCCATAACCATCGGTAATCATCAGCTGAAGTAATAGTTCTCGTGTTTTCATATAGCTTTCTGTATTTCTTCGTTTCTCCCCTCTTTTAAAAAACCTCAGCATAAAACAAAACAACAACAAAAACTGTCTTTGTCTTCAATCAGGTCAGTGAGGGTTTCAGTATAACGAGAGTGCAAAGCATTGTGACACAAAGTAACTGGACTGTAAAGCATTGTGAAACAAAGTCACGAGACTGTAAAGCATTGTGACACAAGGTAACGAGACTGTAAAGCATTGTGACACAAAGTCACGAGACCGTAAAGCATTGTGACACAAAGTCACGAGACTGTAAAGCATTGTGAAACAAAGTCACGAGACTGTAAAGCATTGTGACACAAAGTAACGAGACTGTAAGCATTGTGACACAAAGTAACGAGACTGTAAAGCATTGTGACACAAAGTAACGAGACTGTAAAGCATTGTGACACAAAGTAACGAGACTGTAAAGCATTGTGAAACAAAGTCACGAGACTGTAAAGCATTGTGACACAAGGTAACGAGACTGTAAAGCATTGTGAAACAAAGTCACGAGACTGTAAAGCATTGTGACACAAGGTAACGAGACTGTAAAGCATTGTGAAACAAAGTAACGAGACTGTAAAGCATTGTGACACAAAGTAACGAGACTGTAAAGCATTGTGACACAAAGTCACGAGACCGTAAAGCATTGTGACACAAAGTAACGAGACAGTAAAGCATTGTGACACAAAGTAACGAGACTGTAAAGCATTGTAACACAAAGTAACACGAGACTGTAAAGCATTGTGAAACAAAGTAACGAGACCGTAAAGAATTGTGACACAAAGTCACGAGACTGTAAAGCAATGTGACACAAAGTCACGAGACTGTAAAGCATTGTGACACAAAGTCACGAGACTGTAAAGCATTGTGACACAAAGCGACGAGACTGTAAAGCATTGTGAAACAGAGTGACGCAAAGAAAGATTCCATATTCCACAATAGGCGTGGTGATCTGATCGCAAGATCAGGCGCACAAACACGCCAGGAAGAACGCTCTCTGTTGGGTCCCAGACCGTCGGTCCAAAGTCGCGTGAACAAGAACTAGTTCATGTCTAGGTTTGCTTCTTCCTTGTCGTCCTCAATCTCATTCTCTACCCCCACCCCACCCCCTTTCCCAATCTTTGTCTGCCTGCCTGCTGTCTGTCTGTCTGTCTCTGGCTCTGTGTGTGTGTGTGTGTGTGTGTGTGTGTGTGTGTGTGTGTGTGTGTGTGTGTGTGTGTGTGTTGCGTGCGTGCGCGTGCACGCGCGCGCACATGTACGTGCGTGGGTGCGTGCTTGCGTAGTGTGTGTGTGTGTGTGTGTGTGTGTGTGTGTGTGTGTGTGTGTTGTGTGTGTGTGTGTGTGTGCGTGCGTGCGTGTGTGCGTGAGTGCGTGCTTGCGTAGTGTGTGTGTGTGTGTGTGTGTGTGTGTGTGTGTGTGTGTGTGTGCGCGCGCGCGCGCGCGAGCGCGTGCTACTTATAAGCTGAATACCCAAATAGAGCAGTCCAAGCCTTTACCAAAATATAGGTCAGTTTTGTTGAACCATTCTTTTGCTATCGTCAGGTGCGAACGTTTGGTAAACACACGAGAGTAGTTTTTGAGGTCATGGCTGGAGGTCATGTTTTTTGTTTTGTTTTTTGTTTGTTTTCGGGGATATTGGCGCGAACATACCCGAGCAATAAAAAGTACATTAATTAGCGTTATCCGTTCTTTTGGACCAAGAAGGTAAATTGAGGCCTACGAACGGATGTAAAGTGTGGTGGGCGTTCACTACTGCTTACGTTTTGATGTAGGTCAGGTGGTTGAGTTCCATTGGATTGAGGTCAGATCACTACACGTCGTGGTGGACTGCATAGCAATCCGCGTTACCGGGGATTCTTTTCTTGTCTTTGAGTGGGTTTTTGTTTTTGTTTTTAGTCAGTCAGTGCTTTAATGTATTTGATTACACTCAATCTCTTCACCGGCGCATTATTTTAGAAAGAAGACGTGACTTCTGTTCATATTGTGTTAAAAAGGAAATACAAATCCTAAAGCACTGAATAAAATCTGTACCTTGAGAGAGAGAGAGAGAGAGAGAGAGAGAGAGAGGACAAGACAAATTCTTTGTTATCGAGGGTAGTAGATAAGCAAGTTCATGCTTTTCTACATCCAGCCCTCGCCCAAGAGGGAAAAAAATTGGCAAAAAGAAAAATTAACAAACGACAAAAAGCAAACAGACAAACAAGAGATTGAACACACAAAAAGTTTGAAAATACAGAAAATGGAAATAACATCAAAGAAACGTAACACACTTTCACTTTAACAATCCCCACCCAGAAAACCAGAGAGAGAGAGAGAGAGAGAGAGAGAGAGAGAGAGAGAGAGGAGAGAGAGAGAGAGAGAGAGAGAGAGAGAGAGAGAGACAGACAGACAGACAGACAGACAGACAGAGACACAAACAGACGGACAGTGAGAGGGATTGGGCTGCTTGGATGTATGCGTGTGTGTGTGTGTGGTGGGTGGGTGGGGGGGGGGGGGGGGCTAGTTTCTTTTGCAGACAAGCAGGATTCAAGGCCCGTTCGATTACCTGGGAAGCGCAAAGTGCTCCTTCTTGGTGTGAGGGTGGAAGGTGTGGTTGGGGAGTAGTAGTGGTACTTTAGTTTAACGTCTTTTCTCACAAACTATGTGATATTAGACAAGTTGGTTGGGGGAGATGAGGGCAAGGAGTGGCGGTAGTATAGGGGGTGTAGGGGTAGTGGTGGTGGTGGTGGTGGTTGAGAGGAATGATGACAACAAACTGACTTTGGATTGGTCGATGTGTTGTTGAATGCGTTATGCTTCACATTTGTTCATAGGACGTACTGCGTGCCACGTGTGGAGGCACTTGCGTACGTTATGCTTCACATTCGTTGATAGGACGTACTGCGTGCCACGTGTGGAGGCATTTACGTACGTTATACTTCACATTCGTTGATAGGACGTACTGCGTGCCACGTGTGGAGGCATTTACGTACGTTATACTTCACATTCGTTGATAGGACGTACTGCGTGCCACGTGTGGAGGCATTTACATACGTTATACTTCACATTTGTTGATAGGACGTACTGCGTGCCACGTGTGGAGGCATTTACGTACGTTATGCTTCACATTCGTTGATAGGACGTACTGCGTGCCACGTGTGGAGGCATTTACGTACGTTATACTTCACATTCGTTGATAGGACGTACTGCGTGCCACGTGTGGAGGCATTTATTACGTTTACCTTCACATTCGTTGAACACGTCCAGATCAAGTTTAAGCCTACGTCGATTGGGTATCGTGATTGGTGTACGCAGGTATACGACTTGACCATCGTTATACGCTTGCCACGTATGACGCTTGACCCACGTTCGCATTGCCAGTATACGCCTTGACCGTATACCTTCGACAGTTACGCCTTGACTGAGACTGGACTTTTGTGATGACTGTGTATGCATTATCATTATTCGTTCTTGGAATTTGTTGTTGTTATTATTATTGTCTGAATTATATCGTTTATTATTATATATTAATTGGTGTTTTATTGTTTTGTTTTTGTTATCCATATTATTATATTATGAATTTATTACTTATCATTATAATACTTACTATATTATCTTGTATCACATTGTTTATCATCACTCATATCCTTACCTCATATACCTCTTTACTGTAATACGTAGCAGGCCTTGGTCAATTTTTAATATTCATTATTATTATTATTATTATTGTTATTTTGAATTCATCTTCTTCATCTCATCATCATTCATCTTTATGTAATAGTAGCGGCTAGATCATGTTATTATTATTATTATTATTGTATTATTTATTATTGTTATTATTATTATATTATCATCATCATTCATATCATTATCTATCTATTATCTTTATGTAATTACGTATCAGGCTATGAATCAATTATTATTATTATTTTATTATTATTTTATTATTTTATTATCATCATCATCATCATCATCATCATCATCATCATCATCATCTTTACTGTAATACGTAGCAGGCCTATGGATCAATGTTATTATTATTATTATTATTATTATTATTATTATTATTATTATATTCATCATCATCATCATCATCATCATCATCATTATTATTAATACTATAATACACGGCAGACCCGTAGAGCAGTGTAAGAACACTGCACCTGGCCGTCACGATAGCCGCAAGACGTCATCACCGTGTCAGGTGCCTGCACGCGCAACGAAGACTGCAGTGATGCCGGTGACTTTATCGTTTGTCCTCCCTTTGAAACTGGTCACCTGGTCAGAGTTGACGTCGGTTAATTAAGTCCGACGAGATGCTGCTGTCCGCAGGTTGGCTTCGACCGCGAAATCGTTACAGGTGACCGTTGATACCTCTTGATACGTCAGAAATGACCCACCTGTCACGTAAAATACACTCCCCCCCCCCTCCCTTCTCTCTCTGTCTTTGTTTCTGTCGTGTCTGTGTCTGTGTCTCTCTCACTCACCTTCTGTCTGTCTGTCTGTCTGTCTGTCTGTCTGTCTTTTCTTTTCTTCTCTCTCTCTCTCTTCTCTCTCTCTCTCCTCTCTCTCTCTCTCTCCACACACATCCCCACCACATCTCACCCGGGCGACCTTCTGCAATTCATAACACGTGTATTCTGTTCATGCAAAAATTTGATCATCGGGGCAAAAACTGAGTGGGCTACTGCCCCCCCCCCCCCCCCCCCCCCCCCCCCCGCCTCTTCGGGCCAGGTACTCGTGCTGTCCTACTATACTCTACAGCCGTCCGTCAGACGGTGGGCCGTTTGTTGTGGTAGTTCTGTGACCGTGGGGTCAGGAGCGCTTTGTGTGTGTGTGTGTGTGTGTGTGTGTGTGTGTGTGTGTGTGGGTCGGGGGTGTCGGTCTTTGTGTGTTGTGCTGTCTGTAATGGTGATACGCCGTGCCATATTGATGATCGTGGGTGTTTAGGTGGTTGGTTTGTTGCTGTTGTGGTCGTGTCGCCGGTTGGCCAGGTATTGGATGACCTGTGGTATATTGGTCCTCTGGGCGCTAGATTGTGAAGTGACGTCTGATGACCGCAGGTGAGCTATGTGAAGGACTTGTATGGTTCATATGGGGCTTTTTTTTCTCTCCCCATTTTCTTCTGTTTACGTGACTTTTTTGTCTTTCTTTCCGTCGTTCTTTCGTTCTGTTTTTCATTCGCTTTTCTTTCTGTTTTCATTTTCTTTCTTTCTGTTTCTCTTTCTTTCTTTCTGTTTTTTCTTTCTTTCTTTCTGTTTCTCTTCTTTCTTTCTTTCTGTTTTTCTTTCTTCTTTTTCTTTTTTCTGTGTTTCTTTCTTTCGTTTCTGTTTCTCTTTTGTTCTTTCTTCGTCTTTCTTTCTGTTTTCCTTTCTTTCTTTCTGTTTTTCTTTCGTTCGTTTCTTTTTTCTGTGTTTCTCTCTTTCTTTCTGTTTCTCTTTTGTTCTTTCTGTCTTTCTTTCTGTTTTCCTTTCTTTCTGTGTCTCTGTCTGTCTTTCTGATTTCTTTCCTTTCTTTGTTCATGTTTGCTTTCCTTCCTTTTCTTCCTGTTATGGACATGCAAAGGCCTTCTCTCCGTACACACATCCCGTCTCCTTTTTCTTTCTTTCTGTCTGCCTGTCTACCAACCTTTATCGCAAGTCAGAACAACACACACACACACACACACACACACACACATATGCGCGGCAGCGCGCGCACGCACACACACACACCCACCAACACACACACACACACACACACTACATTATCGCGGCGGGCGCGCGCGCACACACCATCACACACACACACCACCACACACCACACACACACACACACACACACACATGATAGGCGCCCGCGCAGTTGTCGCAGTACCGTCGCACTACAGCACGTATGCGATGCACACACACACACACACACAGCACTCACACACATCACTATACCGCCCACACCCACAACACACACACACACACACACACACACACACTTGGCCCAGTGCATGACGCGATATTTCTTATGAGTACTGCACAAAGATGAGAAGACAGATCAAGAGAAGAGAAGCAAGAGAAGCAGAGACAAAAGATGTAGAGTGATCGACGCTTGAATTACATGTGCTGCGCGCGCATGTGGTGTGGTGAGGGGTGAGTGTTTGTGGGTGTGTGTGTGTGTGTGTGTGTGTGTGTGTAAACGTCGTGCATGTAATGTGCGTGCCGGCGTTGGCAAACACGAACTGTTGAAACTCAGTTTTTTTTTTCCATCAGCGTTCTAGCACAGAGTCGTCAAAGATCCGTCGCCAACTATCTTTTTATACATGGATCTGAGGGTTACAAGTTCAATGACCTGAAACCCACGGATGTTGTGTGACCTGTGACCTGCTACACATAGCACAATGCTAACACAGGACTGCCCTCCAAACCCCCCCTCCACCTCACCCCCCACTTCTCCACCCGAGTCAGGCAGGGAGGTCGATGCCAGCAGTTTCCTTCCTTGTGCCGAGGGCTGACGATTAATACAGAAGTGAAGTCACGCGGAAAGCTCCAGTGCGTGGCGTATAAGGGGGTGCACGAGTGGTGTGCGCGCGCGCGTGTGTGTCTGTGTGTGTGCGCGCGCGGTGTGTGTGTGTGTGTGTGTGTGTGTGTGTTGGCGTGTACTTGCATGCTTGCGTGCGTTCGTGTGTATGAGGTCATGTTTTCACCGATTCTGTTTGTGCGTTTGTCTGTCGGCATAATGATTCAAAACTGCTAAATCAATTCTGAAAGGGACGAGTCTTTAAAATGTTGGCGAGGATCTGTGGTGAAGATTTGGATCCCAATGGATGATGGCATATTTTATAACTTAAAAAAGAAAAAAAGAAAGAAAAAAAAAAGAAAATTATTTGGAAAGATTGAAGTGGTGCTAGGACAGAACTATCAAATTTTGGTATTGATCCGAAATGCCGATCCGGATTACTATGTGGATCCAGGGTCTGTTACCTCCCTCGCCTCCCCTCCAAAAAGTGGGGGTAATAGGATTAGTACAAATTTCCACCTGAACGTGACGTGAGCATTGTAAAGTTACTATTACGGTCTGATAACTATCTACAAAGGAATACGTTTTAAAGGAATAGTAATACTTTCCAGAGATACGAACGTTGACAATTTGTGTTCTTGCGTGTCCTAAAAAGAAAAATGCAAACAAAACAAAACAAAACAAAACGTACATGGGAAGTAAATTCCAAGTCTATACCGGCTGTTACTTCCCCTGGCGGAAAACACCTTTTATCCTCCTCAAACGGATTTACACAACGGTCCATCCAAACTCGTCGCAACTTGGCGGAGGTCTGCGTTCTCTCGTGGGCCCTTCAGGTTGTTTTCAGGGTTCGCGCGCGGCGCGCGCGCGCGTGTGTGTGTGTTGTGTGTGTGTGTGTGTGTGTGTGACATGTCATTTTTGTTGTTGTTATACACCAGGGTTGCTGGTTTTTAAACTAGGGATGCCGTTTTACAGGACTTGCAAGAGGTCTGGTTCTGTTCGTCTGTAGCGCGACTCCATGGTCACATCGAGACAGGAGGATGGGATGCCAGAGAGCAGTTTTTAGAGGTAGACAGACAGACAGACAGACAGACAGATAGATAGATAGAGATACATAAACATAGCTAGATAGCTAGATAGACTGACAGATAGATAGAGATACAATAGATATAGATAGATAGCCAGATAGATAGGCAGGCATACAGGTAGATAGACAGATCGTTGATAGATCGATTGATAGATAGACAGATAACAAGAAAAGCAAACTAGGAAATATTTTGAGATTAACATTCTTCCTCCTCTTTTCCAGTCTGTGTGTGTGTGTGTGGTGGTGTGTGTGTGTGTGTGTGTGTGTGTGTGTGTGTGTAAAGGACTGGAACACATAGAGATAACAAACATTTTAGACACGTTCAAATCTGAAAGGATTCCCATACCATCTACCACTGGCTGCCGTCAAGAAGAGACAGGTTTGTGCCGAATACACACAGCCCCCCCCCCCTCCCCCTTAAAATAAATCAATCGACACTCGTGTCATATTCAAAATGGGGAAGCTCTATTGTGCATACCACTGAATGAACCACTCTCTGTGAAACATATGCTTACTTCACGTTTGGATTTAGACGACAATCAATCTAAACGCTTCGCTGAACACTTCACGAAGACCTTGTTCAGGGATGTTTCCACCAGATGTGCTTTTGGAAGCTTTGAAAAGAACTACAACTTTTTCGGTGGATCTGACGTGTTGTAGAACACTGATCCTGTGTGTAGATGATTTAAATTTTTTAATTTTTTTTTATCAGGACGTTCGAAAAAGACTGGTTTGTTGACATCCATTTTCTTGGAGACAAAAGCACACACGAAGCTGATGTTAATGATGTAACAGCCCTAACACCGCCCCTCGTGGTCGGCTGGGCGGTAAGCGACAAGAATAGAATTGAATTGAGTCTGTCTCTCTGTCTGTCTCTGTGTTTCTGTCTGTCTCTTGCTCATGATCTCTTTGCCTCTCTAATGTGCGCACGTTTTCAAGCAGATTGAGAAAGCTCCCTCGCTGTGTCTCTCTCTCGCTCCCCCTCCCCTCCCTCCCTCCCTCCCTCCCTCTCTCTCTCTCTCTCTCTCTCTCTCTCTCTCTCTCTCTCTCTCTCTCTCTCTCACGCTTAATTAAAGATTTACTGTTGTTATTATCGTTGCTGTCTGTCTGTCTGTCTGTCTCTCTCTCTCTCTCTCTCCCCTCTCTCCTCTCTCTCTCTCTGTCGACGAGGTAATCTGCCCGAGGATATGTACAGGTGGAGTTGAGTCACTTCGGTTCTGCTCAATATTCCGGCCCTGTTCTCAGCCTCTCTCTCTCTCTCTCTCTCTCTCTCTCTCTCTCTTCTCTCTCTCTCTCTCTCTCTCTCTCTCTCTCTCTCTCAGGCAAAAAAGTCAAAATCTCACTCTTAAGTTTCCTCCTGTACATCTTAAAAATGAACCCGTTGAACAGGTTACATGCCTCAAAGTGCTAGGAATAACAATTGATAACAATATGAGTTGGCAAGCTCACATAACCTCACTATGCAAAAAAGTTTCACAGAAAGTTTATCAACTCTCCAAAATCAAACGCTTCCTCGACCTGCATTCACGCAAGCTCTTTTTCCAGTCTCATATTCAATCATACATAGACTATGGATCTACTCTATGGGACTGTGCTAGCGCTAACACTCTCAAACCATTGTTAAGCGAGCACTCAAATTAGTCCTCCTAAAAAGCAGTAGTCTTCTGGACTCGGACTATAAAAAGATTCAAGTTCTCCCATTAAGTCTGAGATTAGAATACAACAAAGGGATCATAATGCACAAGATTGTGTCTGGGAAGGCACCCTCAACATTAGTTCACAGATTCTCAATAAATTCCTCAAGGACTCTACCCAAACTTCATGCCCCTGTTCCTAGAATTGACTTATTCAAATCCAGTTTAACATATTCAGGTTCCTGTCAATGGAACTCGCTCCCTGAATCAACCAAACAGCGCCAATGCATATCAACCTTCAAACACCATTATTTCAACCATCTTATGTGCCAGTACTTACATACTCCGCCATAAATCCACCACCAATCACCACTACCCTCTTTGCCTTATGTATGTACCTGACTATTTAGAAAGTGTTTTTGTACTTGAAATGCACATGTATGTTATTTTGTTTTAGTAAGTATGTCTTATATGAGTATATGTATGTGTGTGTGTGTGTGTGTGTGTGTGTGTGTGTGTGTGTGTGTGTGTGTGTGTGTGTGTGTGTGGTTTCCTACTACCTCCTGCCCTCTTGTCATTCTGTCGAAATGCTTGTATTCTTATGTGACTCTCTCTCTCTCTCTCTCTCTCTCTCTCTCTCTCCTCTCTCTCTCTCTCTCTCTCTCTCTCTCTCTCTCTCTCTCTCTCTCTCTCTCTCTCTCTCTCACGGTTCTGCTGGAATGACTTGATTTTTTATCCATATGATATCCCCTCCTACCCGTGGCGACTGGGCTATCATTATGCATTTCCCACCTCCATTTGTGCTTTATTTCTATCCCCCCCCCCTCCCCCGGTGTTTCAAAATTGATTGTTTTGTATCTCTTTGGAATTTTCTGATTGTCAGATTGTTCTAAACATGTTCTTTTATCTCACCCACTCTAGCCTCTTTCTCCCCCACCCCCCCTCTCTCTCTCTCTCCCCTCCCTCTCCCTCTCTCTCTCTCTCTCTCTCTCCCCCCTCTCTCTCTCTCTGCAGGCTTACCCGCACTCCCTTCGCTCCTGCGTCTCTCTCTCTCTCTCTCTCTCTCTCTCTCTCTCTCTCTCTCTCTCTCTCTCTCTCTCTCTCTCTCTCTTTTTCTTTTTTTTTTTTTCCCTTTTTAAATTTTAATCATGTATTGTATTGTAGTTCTAGTCACTTTTGCATGCTTCCTTGTTACCTTTTATTTTATATTGTTGACCCTACACAGGGCGAGGACTGGATGTAAAAAAGCACATCAGTGCTTATCTATTATCCTCGTAAATAAAGAATTTTGTCTTGTCTCTCTCTCTCTTCTCCTTCGCTTTCTTTCTTTTATCTCGTTAACGTTGGTTTCATTTTTCACTAGTGCTGTTCTGTTCTTAAGCCATTGACTCCAGAAGTGCCTTCTCACAACCAGCACTTCAACCGTGTTACTTTATGGCACTAAAAAAAAAAGCACGTTGTGGGCCTCCACGGATCAGTGGACAGAGCACTTGCAGACTGACTATAGCTCTGTTCATTCAAAGGTCTATACCTCTATCGAGTGTTGTGACTGACTATAGCTCTGTTCATTCAAAGGTCTATACCTCTATCGAGTGTTGTGACTGACTATAGCTCTGTTCATTGTAAGGTCAAAACCTTACCGAGTGTTGTGACTGACTATAGCTCTGTTCATTGTAAGGTCAAAACCTCTACCGAGTGTTGTGACTGACTATAGCTCTGTTCATTGTAAGGTCAAAACCTCTACCGAGTGTTGACATATGTTCTCCTAGCGCCTCCAAGCAGTGTTTAGGTCTCGTGCTAAATATGGCCATCTTTCCTTTGGCCTGGTTGAACCTAGTGGTGCGGAAGGGAGACGGAGTATGTGTGTGTGTGGAGGGGGGGGGGGGGGGGGAAGGGAAGGGTAAGAAGAGCTTTGACATCCAAGTTCTTAAATATTGACTAGCACGAGCAGAGAATAGCCTTAGTCAACCGCGGGCGTTCCAGACCGTTTCAAAAAAAAAAAAAAAAAAAAAAAATCAACCGCCTTCTTCCTTGCGCTGAACTCTGAAGCGATGAAAGCTAAGTGAATGTTCGTTGTTCTATTCGTTTGCGTCTAACCTGAAGAAGACCTAAGACGTCGAAACGCGTAGTGTTTTGTCTTGCGACTCGTTTGTCCACGTTCCTCTGGGCGGTTGGCTGACATTTATTAAAGATCATCAGTGTGAGAGAGATGGTAGAGGAGCTGGCAGTGCCCTGTTCGCAGCCTGAAGATGGTGACTGCAGCTGCTCTGTCGAGGTGGTGGATCCTCCGCGCAGTCCGCCCAATCCAGTCTTCACATGCTTAGATAGATAGATGAGCCCCTATCCCACAGAAGGTTTGAGAGCGGTCAGCTGTCCTCAGCTGGTTCTGCCAGCCTGCCAAAGCTGCTGACCGGGCTGTGTGGCCGTTGTCGCATGTTAACATCTAAGGGAGAGCTGAGCGCAGAGCGAGGACTAAAAGATGGATGTGCAGCCCTAAGAAAGGACTTGGCGAGCACCTCCCCCAACCCCCCACCCCCCACCAGAGATGCTACCTCTACTGGACACCCCATACAGCCCAATACAGGACAGCCCAATACAGGACAGCAGAATACAGCCCAATACAATGCAGCAAAATACAGCCCAATACAGGACAGCCCAATACAGGATAGAATACAGCCCAAAAACAGTACAGTAGAATACAGACAAAAACAGCACAGAATACAGCCCAATACAGTACAGCAGAACACAGCCCAGTACAGGACAGCAGAACACAGCCCAATACAGGACAGCAGAACACAGCCCAGTACAGGACAGCAGAACACAGCCCAATACAGGACAGCAGAACACAGCCCAGTACACGACAGCAGAACACAGCCCTGTACAGGACAGAAGAACACAGCCCAATACAGGACAGCAGAACACAGCCAGTACAGGACAGCAGAACACAGCCCAATACAGGACAGCAGAACACAGCCCAGTACAGGACAGCAGAACACAGCCCAATACAGGACAGCAGAACACAGCCCAGTACAGTGCAGCAGAACACAGCCCAGTACACGACAGCAGAACACAGCCCAGTACACGACAGAAGAACACAGCCCAATACAGGACAGCAGAACACAGCCCAGTACAGGACAGCAGAACACAGCCCAATACAGGACAGCAGAACACAGCCCAATGCAAACTGTGGAGGGGGGATGTCCAGGTAGAGCACGTTACCAACACAGCACAGAGCAGGGGGGAGGGGGGGGGGGGGGGGGGGGCAGTGCATTACAGCCCGCTACTGTTGGCAGCAACACCTCACGGCCATAAGAGGCTTGGCCACACTTCCTCGCTCGTTCTGGCCCAGAGGTGAGCGAGCGGTTGTAATCCACGGCCTGCTGGTTTGTTTGTGGGCTTTGTGTCAGTGGAGAAGCCCGAAGCTTGTGTGACGGAGTAGCGGTGGGAGGGGAGAGGGGGGGGGGGGGTGTATATGATGTACAGGCATGTGTTGTGCTTTGTTCCCCCCCCCCCCAACCCCCTAGCCTTGGCCGCTGCTTGTGGGCGTGCCGTGTCGTGTGTTGGAGGCCTTAGGGTTTGTCATTGTCACTGTTGGACATGCTCAAAATGGGTTCTGTGGCTGAACGACGTCGACAAAAACCTTGTTTTGATATGTCCTCGGTTGCTGACATGGTTAGATTAAAATAAGCACACACACACACGCGCGCGTGCGCGCGCACACACACACACTCACATGCTTGCACGCGCGCGCGTGCATGCACGCTTACAAACACACACACACACCCATGCACGCGTTCGCATGCACACACGCTCGCCTACACATATGCGCGCACGCATATACACAATCACGCGCGCGCGCATATTCACAGACACACAAACATAGACACACACATACATACAAACACACGCGCGCGCGCGCGAGCGCGCGCGCGTACACACACACACACACACACACACACACACACACACACACACACACACACACACATTCACACTCACACTCACACACTTGCACGCGCGTGCGTGCACGCGCGTGCGTGCACGCACGCATACAAACACACACGCATGCACGCGCGCGTATGCACACACGCTGGCATACACAGATACGCGCACGCATATACACAATCGCGCGCGCGCATATTCACAGACACACAGACATAGACATACACGTACAGACACGCAGACACACATACAGACTGTCAACCTCGGGGTACGTCAGTGGAGGAAGGACTAGCGCACAGCCCAAACACACTCACAGCTTGCTTACAGTCTCATTCATATATCATGCATTCATCACATCAATCCACTAGTAAAGTCTATAACTTTACTACACATAATCATGGAAAGAAACATCAATGCGCATGGAGTCAAACAAAATACAGTGGAACCCCGGTTGCGGACCACCCCGGTGAGGGGACCACCCCGCTGAAGGGACCGCTTTTTTTTGCGACCGAATTTTTTCCTCTTTATCTCTGTTACTAAAACCCCGGTAACAGGACCACCCGGTCCTCGGACCGCGGACCACCCAAAACGGGACCAAATGTCAGATTTAACCTCAGTAAGAGGACCACCATTAGAAAAATCGGAGTGATTCACTTTGCCATTGTGCGTTCTCTTGCATTGTCCACTCCCACATGTACTTGATAATGACACACACACACACACACACACACACACATACAGTACATGTACACACAAGTTGGCAAGAGGACCACTTGATGATGATCGGAAGTTCACACTTTACTCACTGCTCAACTTTTCCACTTGATAATGATCGGAAGTTCACACTTCACTCACTGCTCAACTTTTTGACTTTCTCGTGTAACGTTCACTCTCACTCTCACGATTCCTTTGCTAACACCATTCATCACTGCTCAATGCAAGCAACCAGTTGGCCTCAGAATGGCTACACCAAGTAAGAAACAAAAGGAGTTGAGCCTGAAGGAAAAAGTGGAGCTGATACAACAAAGCAATGGGAAATCACAAAGAGCATTGGCAGAAAAGTGCGGCATTGGAAAAAGTCAAGTCCAGCGGATTTTAAAGAGGAAGGCAGAACTGATGACCGCATATGAAGAAAACGCACCTTCTGATAGAAAACGATTCAGACACTCCACGAGCCAGCATCATGAAGATATCGACACTCTCTGCTACCGGTGGTTCCAACGCATTCGAGCCCTCAACTTACCCGTGTCCGGACCTTTGCTGCAAGAAAAAGCTAGAGGTTTCGCGGAGGGTCTGGGGATATCTTCCGACCGTTTTAAAGCATCAAATGGATGGCTTGATCGATTCAAGAACCGCCACAACATAAATGCCGGTGTGATCTGTGGAGAAAGCGGCACGGTCGAAGAAACAACAGTCACAGACTGGCATACCAAGCTGCCTGACATTCTCTCTGGGTACGATCCAAAGGACGTTTACAACATGGATGAGAGTGGTTTGTTCTTTCGCGCCCTGCCAAATAAGACGTTAAAGACTAGAGGACAAGAGTGCAAAGGGGGTAAGAAATCAAAAGACCGACTCACCGCGTCATTTTGTGTGAACATGACGGGTGAGTTTGAAAAAACGCTGATCATCGGAAAGTGTGCGCGACCACGATGCTTCAAGAGAATGGATGTAGCGTCACTGCCAGTCACATGGGAACACAACAAGAAAGCATGGATGAACACAGAATTGTTCACTCGCTGGATCCAGTCATTTGATCGCAGAATGAAGAACCAGCGCCGCAACGTCATTCTCCTTGTGGACAACGCTCCTAGTCATCCCAAAGAGTTGGCTCTGACAAATGTGAAACTGGTTTTTCTTCCGGCGAATACAACTTCACGGTTACAGCCACTTGATCAAGGCATCATCAAAACCGTCAAGGCCAATTACCGAAAACGTTTTTTGCAGACACTCCTGGCGAAGATGGATGCCGGCGACGACATTACCAACGTAGCCAAGTGCGTGTCTGTACTGGATGCCATCAACTGGATTTACCATGCAGTGAAAGAGGTCAAGCCTTCTACTGTGAAAACGCTGCTTTGAGAGATCAGGGATCACAGAAGCAGTTCTGGGTGTTGACCCGGGAGATGACCTTCCCTTGGTTGACTTAATAACAGCAGATCCGGATGACGAGACACCTCTCTTTGAGCTGGTGTTGAAGGTGCAAGAACGTCTAGAGCTGTCCGAAGGGAGCGTCGAGGATTACTTGTCATGTGACGCAGAGTTGAGACTTGTGATGGAGACGTCAATGGACTTGAACGCCATGTTCTTGATGACTTTCTGGAAGAGCAGCTGGACCATCCAGAAAAGGAAGACGAGGAAGGCGAAGAAGACAAGGAGAATGAGGAAGGCGAAGAAGATAAGAACGTTACAAATGACACATGCATCAAAAACGTCCACCAAGCTCTTCACCAACTGGAACAGCTCAAGTCCTTCATCGTGGGAAAGGGTGCTCCCCATCTTCTCACGGCCGTGTACGATCTGCAGAAGGGACTGTGTGTGAACTGGGTGTGGAGTCGTCAAAGCAAGCTGAACTTACTTCGTTTTTCCAAAGACAGTGATGTTCACAGTCACCGTTTGAGGTTTGTAATGTGAGAATGTGAGAATGTGAGAATTATTCTGATACTGTACTTCGGTAAGCGGACCACCCCGGTTAGAGGACCACTTTTTTTGCAACCAAGGGTGGTCCCTAACCGGGGTGGCCCTGTAAACATTCTCTCTTTCCTTGAATTTCACAAAACCATTTATCTAAATCATCATAACTAACCCGGGTATAAATAGATTTCTACTTTACCTGGCCAGGTGATCTTAAACTATTTACGAATCACTGTCTTTCCTTTTTCTTTTTTTTTTCTTTTCTTTTCACTGTCACTTTCACAAACACCAGTCACGACACAACTGCTGGCACTGGTCAGGTTGGACTGCTGGCACTGGTCAGGTTGGACTGCTGGCACTGGTCAGGTTAGACCGCTGGCGCTGGTCAGGTTGGACTGCTGATGAAAGTGGCGCTGCCAGGTGTGAGGTCGAACCCCGGTTCAGATTGAACAGTGACTACCAGACATTGATCTGTTCTCCTTCCTTCCTTCCTGCACTAACGCATTGCACTCTCTCTCTCTCTCTTCTAGTCTGCTCTATCAAATGGACATGGTTGCTTTCTTTCTTTCTTTCTTTTTTTTTCTTTTTCTCTTCATCGATTAGCAACTCTCTCTCTCTTCTCTCTCTCAACATCTCTCCTTAGTCCTTCCTCTGCAGACTCTATATGGTGCTAATGCTTCAACTCGGTTCTCTTCACTCCTCCTCTCATCTCTCTGCTTTTCTACGTGCAGAGCCTACTCCCAGAACCTCTCTCTCTCTCTGTCTCTTCTTTCTCTCTCTCTGTTCTTCCCCCCCACTTCCTTATTCTCGTTTCTTATCTGTCAAAAGGGTGAGTACCATTGGTCAGAATTTTTCCCGCCTTGTACCGAGGTTACCTCCCCTCTAATTCCATTGGACATTCATATCGTCAAAGTCACATCTACCGGCCTTGCTCTCTGTGGTGGTCAATGGGTCATTTAATTAATTAGCTTGATTTCACCCCCACCACACAATACCTTCCCCTTCCTACTTCAACCGGCGACGTCTGGCTTAACTGTGGGCACTGGTCTTGCAAGTTAGCTGCATCAGTCTGACCCAGACGCCGAGATCCGTCTGGCCAGACCCATTGAGACGTCGGTCAAGCCACTCAGTCTGTCTGCGGGACGGTGCTGTCTCCGTGAAGGACTAAAAATAGCTCTTCGCTGTGCCTAATTGGCTGACGCGACACATGAAGTCGTCTGCCTGGAAACCAGGACGTTTGAGTTTGGACTTATGTCCAATTGAACTGGCTGGCGACTGACCACGAATTCGGTTTTTCTTATTTTTGTCCGTGACACAGACACGCAGACACACACATACAGACACGCACACACACACACACGCACGCACGCACACACACACACACACACACACACACACACACAACACACACACACACACCACACACACACACTAAACTACGTGTATGCGCTCGCCTACCCATGTGTGTGCGCACATTTGCAAGCCTGTGGTAGTGACTGACAATTAAAAGAAAGCGAGAATTCCGCATCCGTTCGTAGCGATTCGTGTCGATGTATTATTTATTCGACACACAGGCTTTCGAGTTATTCAGTCTCTGTCTGTGTCTGTCTGTCTGTCTGTCTGCCTCTCTTTTCTTTTTTTACCCCTTTTATTGGATGCGAGCGTTTCTTATAATTACCCATTCTATTGGATGCATGCATATTCCTTATACTTGTCGCTTTATTTTGAAGATGCCTATTCCTTTTTTTTATGCTTTTATTGGGTGCGTGGGCCGCGGTTTTCCCCGTATAAGGGGGTGCAAGAGTGGTGTGCGCGCGCGCGTGTTTGTGTCTGTGTTGTGTGTGCGCGCGCGCGTGTTCGTGTGTGTGTGTTGTGTGTGTGTGTGTTGGCGTGTACTTGGCAGGACGCTTGCGTGCGTTCGTGTGTTGTGGTGTTTCCTCATGTTTCACCGATTCTGTTTGTGCGTTTGTCTGTCGGATAATGATTCAAAACTGCCTATCAATTTCTGAAAAGGGCGAGTCTTTAAAATGTTGGCGAGGATCTGTGGTGGAAGATTTGGATCCAATGGATGATGGCATATTTTTATAACTTAAAAAGAAATATTTCATAACTTAAAAAGGGAAAAAAAGAAAAGAAAAAAAAAAAAACGAAAATTTATTGGGAAAGATTGAAGTGGTGTGCTAGGACAGAACTATTCAATTCTTGGTAGTTGATCCGAAATTGCGATCCCGGATTACTAGGTGGGATCCAGGGTCCTGTTACCTCCCATCGCACTCCCCTCCCAAAAAGTCCGGGGGGGTGGGGTAATAGGATTTAGATTAGTACCCAAATTTCCACCTGAACGTGACGTGCCGTGAGCATTGTTAAAGTTACTATTACGGTCTGATAACTATCTAAAAAGGAATACGTTTTTAAATGGATAGTATTACTTTCCAGAGATAACGAACGTTGCCAATTTGTGTTCTTGCGTGGGCCGTTAAAAGAATATGCAATACAAAAACAAAACAATACCAAACGTACATGGGACGTAATTCCAAAGTCTATCCGGCCGGTTACTCTACTCTGGCGGAAAACACCTTTTGATCCTCCTCAACGATTTACACACCGGTCCATCCAAACTCGTCGCAACTTGGCGGAGGGTCCTGCAGTTCTTCTCGTGGGACCTTCAGGTTGTTTTCAGGTGTGGCGCGCGCGCGCGCTCCGTGCTGTTGTGTGTGGGTGTGTGTGTGGTGTTAGTGTGTTGTGTGGGAGACATGTCAGTTGTGTGGTTGTTTTACACCAGGGTTTGTGGTTTTAAACTAGGGATGCCGTTTGTTACAGGTCTTGCAAGAGGTCTGGTTTTCTGTTCGTCTGTAGCGCGGACCTCCATGGTCCACCATCAAGAGACAGGTGGATGGGCTGCAGAGAGCAGTTTTAGAGGTAGGACAGACAGACAGACAGAACAGACAGATAGATAGATGAGATACATAAAACATAAGCTAGATCGCTAGATAGGATGACAGACTAGATAGAGTTACAAGATTTAGATAGATAGCCGGTAGATAGGCAGGCACAAACAGGTAGATAAGACAGCTCGGTTGATAGACGCGATTGATAGATAGGACAGATAACAAGAAAAGCCAAACTAGGAAATATATTTGAGATTAACATTCATTCTCTTCTTTTCCCAGTCGGGTGTGTGGTTGTGGTGCTGTGTGTGTGTGTGGTGTGTTGTGTGTGTGAATTGTGTGTGTGTGTAAAGGACGGGAACACTTTAGAGATAACAAACATTTTTAAGGACACGTTCAAATCTGAAAGGATTCCCATACCATCTACCACTGGGCCTGCCGTCAAGATCAAGAAGAGAACAGGTTTGTTGCCGATTACCACGCACCCCCCCCCCCCTCCCCCCTTTAAAAATAAATTAATCGACACTCGTTGTCATATTCAAAATGGGGCAAGTCTAGATAGCTTATTGTGCATATCTCCATGAATGAACCACTCTCTGGAAAGTGCAACAGATGCCTACTTACACGTCTTGGATTTTAGGGAGGTCTTTTTTGTAGACGACAATCAAATCCTAAACGCTTCGTGAACACTTCACAAAAGACCTTGTTCAGGAGATATTGTTTCCACCAGTGTGCTTTTGGAAGCTTTTGAAAAGAACTACACACTTTTTCGGTTGATCGGTCGTGTTGTAGAACATGATCCTGGGTGTAGATGATTTAAATTTTTTTTTTTTTTTTTTTTTTTATTTTTTTATCAGGACGTTCGAAAAAAAGAATGGTTTGTTGGTACATCCCATTTCTTGGAGACGACACAAAAGCACATGAAGTCTGATGTTATGTGTTAAACAGCCCTAACACCGCCCCTCATGGGTCGGCTGGCTGGGCGGTTTGGGTGGGTTAAGCGACTAAGGAATCGAATTGAATTGAGTCTGTCACTCTGTCTGTTCTATTGTTTCGGTCTGTCTATTGCGCATGGATCTCTCATTTCGCCTCTGCTCTACTAATGTGCGCACGTTTTCAAGCTAGATTGAGGAGGCGAGGGAAAGAAAGCTCCCTCGCTGTGTCGGTCTCTCGCTCGCTCCCCCTCCGCCCTCCTCCCTCCTCTCTCTCTCTCTCTCTCTCTCCTCTCTCTCGCTCTTCCGCTTCTCTCTCTCCTCTCTCTCTCTCTGGTCAACCCATGCATTGTTTCCCGTTTTACCCGCTAATGTCATCAGAGAATATAGAGCATGATTCGGATTGAGAAGAAACAATGTTTTATCATGCATTGTGTCCACGTGCATTCGTACGGACCTCGTTTGATATCTCTGTGCCCTTTCTATAAGTATCTTTCCTGTAATAGTGTTATCGCTTTTTCATAGGGTGCCACGGTCCTTAAATGAATATAAATCTTCTGAATCTGAATCTCTCTCTCTCTTTCCTCTCTCTCTCTCTCTCTCTCTCTACCCCCCCCCTCTCTCTCTCTCTCCTCTCTCTCTTCTCTCTTCTCTCTTCTCTCTCTCTCTCTCTCTCTATTTATCCCGTGTTGGACCCAGTTCGCTTTGATGCGAACAAGCGGGGGGGAGCGGGGGTGAAGGGAAAAAATGGAGGTATTGCTTGGAGACGTTCCACCATCAGGCCCGTGGAGAATCCGGCCGTCGTTTTCGGTTTGTGTTTACCTCGTTTATAATCTCTCGGCTCTCTGCATCTAGCTGCTTCACCCCTCTGTGGCCAAGTAGTGACGATAGGGGGTTTTCACCTCAGGGGAGGACACTGTGTGATGTTGGGTGTTTGTGTGCTGTGTTGGGAGTGTGATTGTGGGTCGTGGGGGGGGGGGGGGGGGGGGGGGGTGGTTTGTTGGTGCGGTTGGGTTGTTGGGGGGGGGTGGTGTTTGGGGGCGGGGTTGTTGGGGGGGGGGGGGGGGGTGTGCGGTTTTTATGTAGGTTGTGGGGCGGGGGTTGGGGGGGAGGGGGGGGTTGGGGGTGTTGGGTTTGTTGACAAGAGGGGGGGGTGTTGACAGCGGTGGTTTTTGGTTGGTTGATTGGGGGTTTGGGGAGGGCGGGGGGGGGGGGGGTGGGGGGGGGGGGGTGGGGGGTTTTGTCGTTTGGTGTTAGTTTGGGGGGGGGGGGGGGGGGTGGGGGGGGGGGGGGGGTGGGGGGGGGCCCCCCCCGGTGGTGGTTGGGGGGGTTTGGGGGGGGGGGTGTGGGTGCTGTGGGGGGGAGGTGGGGGGGGGTTGTTGTTTGGGGGGGGTGTTGGGAGGGGTGTTGTGTTGGGGGGGGGGGGGGTGTTTGTGTGGGTGTGGTGTTTGTTGTTTTTGTGTTTGTGGGTGTTGTTTGTTTTTGTTAGGGGGTGGGGGGGTGGGGGGGGGGGGGGGGTGTTTGGTGGTTGGTGAGGTCGGGGGCGGGGGGGGTCGGGGTGGGGGGGGGGGGGGGGGGTGTATGGGGTGGGGGGGGTGTGTTAGGGGGTGTTGACCAAATGGTAGTTGTGGCTAGCTGATCAGAGTGTGGGCAAGACCAAGCCGTTATTCATGGTCTTTCTTGATCTGATACGCGTATATGTGCACGCTACTGACTCGTTATCATCTTTGCCAGTTTTTGCTGGTATTTGATTATAATGTCATCTTAGTGTTATCATTAGTAGTAGGTAGTAAGTGGGTGGTAAGTCAGTAGTTATAGTAGTGGTAGTAGTAGCTAGTGGTTGTTTTGTAGCAGTAAGTAGTGGTAATAGTATTTATATCGATATTTGTCTCTTATTTTGTTCCTTTTACTGCTGTTCTCATTCATCATCGTCATCAAATCATCTATTCCTCAGCATCAGTCATCATCTCATTGTCATTATTGTAATTTAATGTTATTGTTGTATTATTAATAATCCATATATCATTATTATTATTCTCATCATGATCATCATCATTTTATTCATTGTTATCATTGTTTTATTATTATTATTGTTATTATCATTATTATTGCTTTATTATTTCATTGTTTTTATTTCAAACCCGTATTGTCTCCTTGCTAGTGGCCTCCTCGTTCGTTGCAAATCCATTTTGGGCTCCAGGTGAGGAAAGAAAGCTGAGAAGGAGAACGAAAGAAAAAGAAAAGGAAAAGAAAAGAAAGTGTCTCTATGGTTCGTCCTTTCCTTTGTGTTCATTGTCTAGAAATGTTGTTTTGGTTGACCTGAAGAAGAGACCAAAGAGGTGGACAGGGTACGTCGTTTCGTAATGGTCTGTTTTGTTTGACCTGAAGGAAAACCTAAGAGGGTGGAACCAGGCGTAGTGTCTGTTTTTGTTTGACCTGAAGGAAAAGGAAAACCAAAGAGAGTGGACGCGTCGTGGTGTTTTCTGTTTTGTCATTATGCTTCATCTGTCTTTGTCAGCACACAGTAATTTTTTTTATTTTTTATATTGATCTTTGTTTACAAACAGAAAAAAAAAACACCCAACTCCGATCCTCCACCCAGGTACACATACACCTGCAGACAACTCTCTTCGCCCACCCTCCCCCTCCCCCCCCCCACACACACGCGTTCATGCACGCTCGCACCACACGCGCGCGCGCGTACACACCACCACAACCACACACACACACACACACCACACACACACACAACACACACACACGCACACAACCCACTCTTACACAACCACACACCCACACACACACACACTCACCACAGGGAATATTTTTTCAAAAGACCTGTGCGTCTGCGCCAAATGAAGAAAAACAAAAATTCCGTGATCCTCGGGCCCAATAGACAGACAGCTGTTGATGAAGTGAGGGCTTTAGGGCGTTTGAAGCTGTGTGCTGGTCAGTGAGTTATGGCCCGTTAACCCTTGTTCTCCTTTAAAGTTCAGGAGTTATGGCCTTTAACCTTGTTATCCTTTAGTTCCATTACCCCAGTCATTGAATAAGCACACTGTGGCCACTGGACTTGGTCTGCAGGGGGCGATTGTAGGAAAGAAAGGTCAACGGTATAAAATAAAGTCAACGGAGAGAAAGTAACCTAACTCTAAACCTAAACCTAAGCCTAACCCTAACCCTAACCCTGACCCTAACCCGACCTAACCCTAAACCCTGTACCCTAACCTAACCCTAACCCTTACCCTCCGTTGACTTTCTTTCCCGTTTGACTTTCTTTCGATTACCGCAGGGGGCAGGGGGTGGACTTCTTCACAGAGGGTAAAAGATCAGGGGTTACTAACGATTAAATGAAAAAAAACAAAAATACTGGAAAAAGGATGCGGTTGTCTGGGACGCAGAGGAAGGGGGGGGGGGGGTGAGGGGAGGGGGGGAGGGAGGGGAGAGAGGAGGGGTGGGTGGGGGGGGGGAGGGGGTTAAGGGAGGACACGAAGGGAAGGAAGGGAGGAGGGGGGCAGGAATTGGAAAGATAAGCATAGTTAAGTGTGAATAGTCAGGGAAAGGGAGGCGACTGGAGCAACATAATTTAAGTCAATGGAGAGAGAGAGGAGAGGGTGGGTGGGTGGGGGGGGCGGCGGTAGGGAGGAAGGGAACGCAAGGGAATGGGAAGAGAGACGGAACCCCGGAAATCTCTACGTCAGGGAAGGTGGGGGGGGGGGGGGGGGGGGCGCGGGGGGGGGGGTGGAGGGGGACGAGGAGGCACAACACCACACGTGATATCTATACTCGTGACAGGATCTTTCAATCGACCTTTTAACAGCTTTGGGTAAGTGTCGTTAAGGGCATCTTCTGAAGACCGTTTCATGACAATATGGAACTTTTCTGTTTGTTTTGTTTGTTGATATTTGTTGTTGTTATTTGTTTACCTCTGTTCAGCTGCTAGGGTCGATGTGGTTACGCATCTGACGAATCCTTTCGCCCAAAAATGGTCTTCGTTCTTCATCGCGCGATGCTGTGCAGTCTGTGATTTCAGCATGATGGTGTTAGCATCATCTGAGGTTCTGGGGAGTAAATAAAGGGTGGTGTACACCCCCCCCCCCCAAAAAAAAAAAAAAAAAAAACTCACCAAAAAACAAACAAACGCCGAGGCTTGCTTAAGGAGTCGAGTATTATTTATAGACTGAGCATTAGATTGTTTTGAGAATTTGCTGTGTTGTGAATCTGTTAGTTGATTTCCTCATTTTCTTTCTTTGGCCATCAAGGTACAAGCCAGGTTGTTCCAGAGCAAACAGATTGAAATCAGAGGTAATTGGGACTATTTGGGTTGCCGAGCCGGCGCCGAGATGGGTCCCGGTGAGTGCTAAGGCCTGAAATGTGATCGTCATACCAAGGAGCAATGGTCATGTATTTGCAAGGTTGTGATTTCTTCGGAGAAAAATCTCCGAAAAGGAAAACTAATGGTGGAGAGTTGTTTCTTGAGCAGTTATCAATTTAACATTAAATGATGGGATAGATCATGGTAGGCTCAAAACACGTTGAGTTTAAGCAGGGTTTCAGTCATCTTACTTTTGGCGTGTGGCCGTGAACGTTCAGTTTCGCGCCAAAGGCGGGGGTAATTATATAAAAACATCCTATCTTGGAAATTAGTTTTTGATCGCTATCTTTCAAGCAAAACGTAGAATAATGTCCAAATTGGATTCAGATCGATGTGCTATTCCAAGACCGGGGCAAAGTCGTGATTGGGGGGGGGGGGGGGGGGGGCGGGGGGGAATCAATAAGTGAAAATACGTTCCATGCTCGGAAGGGTTAAGGCCTTTCTCAGTGGAACCTTATTGAGAAGAGGAGGGGGTTTGAGGGGGGGACGTGGGGGGGGTGGGGGGGATGGATCCGAACATTTTGTTTTGTTGAGGACAAAAAAAAACACCCCAAGATTTGTGATGACCAGAAGACAATTTTCGTGTAACAGGATTCGTGCGTTGTTGGAGTTCGTTTGATTAAGAAACGATCACAGGGTAATTTCTGTTTCCTCTAACTTTGCGCGACACACGGTTTGTTCCAACTAAGAACCCGCCTTTTTAAAAAGGCAGGCTTTGGGTTAGATGTCGTCAACAATGAACACACCACATGACACACACACGCGCGCGCGCAACACGAACGCACGCACACACCAACCGCACGCCCACCACAACTTATACTCACTCACATACGCACGGCACGCACGATGCTCGCACGCACCCAAACACTCACACACACAACACCACACACCCCCCCCCCCCCAAACACACACACACACACACTCGGAGAAAAAAACGTTTGGATGCCCGGTGGACAACTCCTTCGATCCGGATTTTCTCGAAGATATATATACAACCTAACAGAGAAACTACAGCGTATTGAAAGATTCATGAAATAATACTACTCTGTTGCGATCGGGTTGAAAAATTGGAACTAACCATTCAGGTTTACAGTCCCAAATACTCAAACTCACTTTCCAGCAAGCAGCTGAAGATGGACAAGGCCGGGACCCAGACAGAGACGCTGACTTACAGCTCCTATGCTGAAGCAGTACGCTGTTGCCCCTTCGCCCCGCCGTCTCACTGCATGGTCGCCCCTCAGCACTAACTCGGGGGAAGAAGAAAAAGCTGAGACCCAAAAAAAAGGTAGGCGGCAAATAAAAACCTAGAAGAAAAGAACAAACTGTGGAAAAAAGAAACACTGACGTAAGGAAACAAAAAACAAACGGCAATAGTTTGATGCCAATGTACGCAACTCGAAGACATATCCGGACAGAAAAAGGGAATCTCAAACCTGACCTTCCCAAAGTTGTGTTTCTCCCCGACTCAGTGGCAAACAAAGTGATAAGACAGGCTTGGTCGCGCTAAGGATTTTAGCAGCTGAGTCAAAAAACGCTAATGATCAAAAGACCTCCAGCCTTCTTTGAGTATGTCACCAAATGGAGCAAGACAACCACTGGATGCGGTAGTTATTCACTGTGTTTGTGAACCCCGATGTCAAATGCAGAACTCCCATGGAATGCAGCCATAGAAAGGCTTATCATGCTTTGCCAACTGATATCCGGAACATTACTAAACAGTACCCTAACCTGAAAGTCATAGTCAGCAAAATGGCTCAGTCAGGGAATCCAAAATTACATATCCAGGGAAAATTATTCAACGCCCTCCTAAGTCTCGGACTTAAGTGACGACAAGAACATCTCCTTCGTGGCATTCCAACCTCTGGTCAACTCGTGGAACCTCAAGGACGGCCTCCATCCACACCTATCGATGGGGGCCAGTTTGTTCCTTCATCGCATAGAACATCGGGCGAAATCAGGGACGTCTTCTGGCAGAGACAGGAAGGGTCGCTCGACGACCACGAGCCAGGGCTACCAGTCCTTCACAACAGGTCCGCGTCCCTCTTCGGACCGTGGATGCAAATGTACAAGTCCACTTGTATGGACTGGTTAAAAATCACCCACTGGACCACACTTTGTGAAAATCCAGCACCAGCATTTGGACAGTTCAACGCATCTTGTGGTTTTACTGTAAAGGACTAATAAACAGTTGTATTGAACATTTTCCTTCAATCATACAGCAAAATCAATACAAGTGGACAAAATAGCTTAGTATAATTTGTATTGCCTCCATTTGTGTTAAAGCGACCGTATTTTTATTTGATTAGTTATCTATTTTTTCACAACATGAAATTTTAACAACAATATAAAAATTCTGCGCAATGAAACTGCGCTCTCTCTCTTTCTATCTTGACTGCTTACGTCAATTTTTGGTGGTCGTCTCTGACTGCCACGTTCTCTTTCTTCCAGTCTTTAATATCAGTAAGAACAAACTACCAAGACTGGAACAGTACTACTATCCAACCAGTAGTAGATACAGAAAAAAAAATGGTGATAGAGTTTAAATGTGCTAATCTATATTTCACACTGGACTACAGTACTGTGACAAAAAATCACTGTGCCTAGTGGAGTACATGGGATATTTTCATGTGCTGTACCTGTCAAGTTTTCGGACTCCTTAAAGTAACTGTGCTTCTCGTTATTTTACCTTAGGTCAGTGAAGCCAATATGAATGGATTGAATAATCTCAAGAATGATATTGATAATGGTAAATGGTTAGTAGGAGGGATTTTAATGCCCATTCCCATTCTGGGAAAAAATGGAGTGCACACAGGTCAGTAGTAATAGGTTTGTGGATGGAAAATGTTGTAGACTCAAACTTTATGTTTACTCAATGATGGTTCTATACCAGAGTTCCTGATGTATCTACACAAAGACTACTGCTATGACTTTTATATGGTCTTCACCTAAAATGGCTTTGTCGTGTGCATGGGACCACGTATAGTGAACACTTGGGATGTATTGATCACATACCATCCATTATTACAATTAATCAGTCCCCAAGATTTTGAAGACACAAACCTGTGATACATTCCCAAGATTTGAATATAAAAATGCCAAATGGTCTCAGTTTTACAATACACTTAAGATCGAGACATATGCTTGTCCCAGATAATGTTATTGATACAATGTATGATATGTTGGTACTTCTGTTCTGAAAGTTGTCTGGTTTATGTATTCCTAAATTGAAGAATCATGGATCTAATGGGGATGTATTAAACATCTCGGTATTGTAGGGTGGATGAAGATTGCGATACGGCAGTTAAGTGAAAAAAGGTTTATTATTCATGGAATACGTGACTCTGAAAAGTCAAGCCTTAAGACAATGGTGATGAAAATTTTCAGAAATGAAAACACTCAACTCATACATAGTAAACAGCGTTATGGGAACACGCAAACGGATTATTGGATGATTTTTTGCGAAAGAAAAACACATTCGGATCATAAAGATAGTAGAATGGTATGGAAAGAGGATAAAATCGATAAAAAATGGAATCAAACTCCCAGAGTATCCTATTATTTTGATAATATTAAGTTACCATCATCCGCAGACAAAGCCAGAAGCGTTTGTCAACCAGTTTGCTAAAGTAAGCACAGGTTAGATGGGTTGTCTGAAAACCAAATGAAGATTCAGAGAGGATAAAGAATCTGCCCATGTCTTAATGGAATGTATCTGATCCTGACCACAAGCGACATCAACGCGCCAATTACCTTACAAGAGCGTGAAAGACGCTAGATTCTCTACCAAACAAAAAAACAGCTGTTGGGATTGAGCCATTTCCTAATGAAGATTAATAACATTTTCCAAGCAAATGGATAAGCATTTTTCTTTAGATATTTAAAAAATGCTGGAGTTCAGGTCTTTTGCCACAATATGGAAAGAATCAGTATAGATGCCGATTCACAAGGAAGGTAAATGAAAGAAAGAATAGATAGTTACCAGACCTATTTCATTAATCTCATTCTGTAAACTTGTATGAAAACAAATTGTTTTGAATAGGCTAAATACGTTGTGAAAAGAAAAGAGTTATCCCAACGACCAAGCAGGTTTTCGAAGGGAAAGAAGTGCTATTGAACACTTTGGTCAAACTTACCACTAAATTAAACATCCCCAGTTTTCCGGAGGGAAAATGTCTTACTGGCAACCTTTTTTGATATCACCAAAGCTTACGATCACGTATGGCACTCTCGTTTGCTTTTATACTTAAAGAGATGGGAATTCAGGAAAAATTTATGAGTTTCTTAAAGACTTCTTAGAAAACAGATATAATTTGAACGAAGGTAGGGGAACTCTATTTGTTACGAGAAGGAAATTACACATGGGCATTCCTCAGGGGTCTGTCATTGCCCCTTTACTTTTTAGTATTCTTATGTACGATTTACCACAAAAAGTATCTAAAATATAGACTAGCCCAATATGCAGATGAAATATGCATATGGATGAAAGATACATTTAAAAAGATGTACATCTGTCCAGATCACAAAACTATATTAAAAAGTTATATTCAAAAAAGAATTAAACACCTTTTCTGCTTCATGACTGAAAATGGTTTTGCAAATATTAATCAACTGAAAAATACATTGATGATTATTTAATAGGATCTGATCCAGTAATATGCTTTCATTTCACCGTCAACGGCATTACCCATTCCAAATATTACCATAAATAGTGAAATTCCTTGGGTACCAATTTAACATCAAAGCTGTCATGGAATTTTCATTATAGCGCATATTCTAACTAAGCTCGAAAAAAGTTTTAAATCTATTAAAGATTATTAGCAAGCATGCTCTGGGCTCAGAACACAGTCGCTCTTTTGCACCTTTCCTACTGCATCTGGTTAGATCAAAATGAACGTATGCACAAGAGGTGTTCTTCAGTGCAACCAAATACTTACTGAAAAAACTTCAAAGTATTGATTCCAAAGCATATAAGATAGCCTTGGACTACCAGGTCCATGCCCTTGTACAAAAGCATTTACAGTGTGCTGGGAAGATTACTCTTGGAAGAATATAGGAATCTTGCTATGCACCCAAATTTGTTATAAGAAGTTCTACTATAGATAACAATATAGCCCTGAAATCAATATTAAATCGGACACAAGTGATTTTCCAAACGGGCTAAAAAAATATATCATCTCAAACGTCTTTATGAACATATATTTCCTCGATTTTAGAAATCCTAGATAATTTAAACTAACATCTATTGCAAAAAGATCTATTGTGTCGCCTATCCCCCCATGGAAACTAATACGGCACGTTTTGATGTTGAACCATACAGATTTAACAACGGCCTGAACTACTAATTTGTTATTATCCAATATTAAAATGCATTTGCATGATCACTATTCCAAACCATTTTAAGATATACAGATGGGTATTAATCAATGACATGCAGGGCAGATACATTATCCAGAGTCTTAACGAAGAAACAGTCCGATTTATTTGGAAAAAACAAATCTATATTCACTGCTGAGTTAACTGCTATAATTATGGCTTTTCAAAGTGTTGTTATTGATTACCCTCAAAATTTATTAAAGTTGTTTTATTGCGTAGATTCAAGTCAGTTCTTACGGCAATGAAGAATTTTAGTTTAAAAGTTCGACTGAGTGATCACTGAATAACTAATTTAGTACACTTACTTCAGCATGAGACACTGAAAAATCCTTTCTTTGGGAGTGCCTCCCACCACTTGTGGTGTTATACTATAATGAAAGGTTGATGTTCTGGCAAAAGAGAGGAGCTAAACGATCATCAGATTCGCATTTTTTGAATTCTCTAGGTCAATGCAAGAGTGATATACTTTTGGCAGAGAAACGTACAATTTTTTCATTTTCATTTGATAGAAAGAGACACTGCGTGTTTGGTTTCACCGATGAAAATGAGAAGTATTCATGAAAAAAAATGTTAAGTAGTATGATCAAAACTTTATGTAGACGACAGCTAAGTTCCTTGATCTGTCGATGGAAATTGGGATTGTTTTAAAACAAAGTATGTCAAAAATATACATTGTCTATGTGGTCATAGCATATTCAACTGATCACATTCTTTTTGTGGAACTTAATGAAAAAATCATTCCAAATACGTCTGTACAGCCTAGTCAAAGTGTTGTCCGGTCACTGTCGCAAGTGAAAACGTTTATCTTTTCTTTTCTAGCACTTAGCTAAAAAGTCCAATTGGCAAATATTTATAAAAATTTATAACAGTCAGGTGGTGCGATTGAGACTGAAAGAGTTACATGTTTCGAGATTTGTTTGGTGTGTTTTTTTTTTTTTTTTTTTTTTTCCAGTCTTCGTTAAGTGGATTTTCTACTTTTGTGTTATTGCTGTAGATAAGTTCGTTATTGTACCTCATAGTGTTAACGTTTTTTTACCCCCCCCCTCCCTCCCCCGCACCCCCCCCCCCCCCCCCCTTCCCTTTTTTTCCGTCTAATAGCACGTAATGTGGAGAGACGTAAAACAGAACAACAACCACCCACACACACACCGCGAAGTGATCATCAGAAGAGCGTGCGGATGCTGGAAACGTCTGGGCGGACCTTCAGTCAATCATGGATAGTGAGCGAGGTCTCTTATCATGCCTGGTGTCAGTCTCTCCTGATCCCCCCCATCCCACCCCCCCCCCCCCCCCCCCCCCCCCCCCCCCCCCCCCCCCCCCCCCCCCCGGCGCACCTGGTCTGTTTAACGTTTGGATTGGTCTAGATTTATGGCTATGTGTGCAGAGTCAAGATTCCTTTATCTGTGTTCTATGGGGGAGAAGGAGGCTTTAAGTTCCGGTCTGATTTTCCTGGCAGGGCATTTTTCACACTGACCCCCCCCCTTCTGCAGGTTTTTCTTTTTGCTTCTCCATCTGCTGCCATCTCCTTAGCGCACAACACACGCACCGCACGCACGCACGCACGCACGCCGCACAGCACGCATACACACATAACTCACACATAACACACCACACACCACACACACACACACAACACAAACCCATCACACGCAAAAACACACACACCACACACCCCACAACACACATTCTCACAACAACACACCAAACACACACACAAAAACTCATCATACTTACACACACATTCACCACACATACACACAAAGGCACACACACCACCAACACACAACACACACCACACACCACAACCCCAACACACACACACACATTAAACTCCACACACACCTCACACATCCACACAACACTCACACATCACACCGCGGCGCGCGCGCACACACCACACACCACACACACACCACACCACACACATACCACAACACACTACACACACATCTCACACACGCGCACACGCACCACACACACACAACACAACACACACACATACACACACATAACACCACACACATTCAACATACACACACACACATCACATACACAACCACACACATACACACACACTCACACACGCGCGCGCTCAAACACACACACACGCGCAACCAACACCCACACACACTCAGCACGCCCGCACGCACGCACGCACGCACGCGCACGCACCGCAACGCACGCACGCACGCACAAACAACACACACACATCACATACACACCAAATACCACACACACTCCACACACGCGCGCGCGCACACACACAACACACGCTCGCACACACACACACAAAAAACACACACAGACACACACAGACACACAACACACCACACACAACACAAAACTCACACACACACACACACTGCAACGCACGATGCGCGGCACACTCACACACACACACACACACACACACACACACATACACACACACATACACACACACACTTACTCACACACTCTTTTTGAAATAAAACATCTACTGCATTGTTTTCAAATAACATAGGCATAAGAAATGAATTTATGTTGGGTCCCATCTACTGTGGTATAAAGTGGAATGAAATAGCAGACCAGTCTTGCAAAGAAGGCGCAAACAGAAAGGACGGAAAATTTTACTAAACAATCCTTAGTCTATCTCTTGTGACTTAATCCAAATTATGGAAAAAAAATGTCTGCTAAGCAGCATTCTAGTCAAAAAATGGCTACTTTACGGTCGTGCCCAAAGGCACTTGTTAGATTAATTCATAAATTAAGGGATTGAAATGCTTGGAACACTAATATTTCATGGTATTTCTTGTGTATGCTGAGAAAACATTTCTATGCATCATCTTGTTAGAATGTCAGTGTGATCCCACTTATGAGGAGAAAGGTATTCAGATGATAACATTGATAATGTCAATACTGTCTTATTGGGTTCATATTGTTGTGAAATTGCCATGGTTATTTCGCGTCACAGGTTGCAAATTTTTTTATAAAGATCAACAACTTGTGTACCGTAAGGTATTTATTACACTCATGTCAATATGCTTATATCAGATGTGGGTTTGAAAAGTACTATTGTGGATGATAAGTTAAAGTGTGGAGGGGTGTTTTTTATTTGTCTTTCTTTTTTTCTTTTTTTTTAAGTCTCTAATATCATCTGGCGATGGGGAAAAAAAGACCATTAAAATAAACCACTTGAACTGAACTGAAACACACCACCACACACCCACACACCCAACACACACACACCACACACACCACACACCACGACACACACACACTCACATGCACACAAATCACACACACTCACACACACACACACACATACACCCACACACACACACCCACACCAACACACACTCCACACACACTTAGACACACACACACAACACACACACACAACACACACACACTCCCACACACACACACACACACAGAGAGAGAGAGAGAGAGAGGAGCTAGAGATGAGAGAATGTGGCGATGAGGAGGAGAGAGAAGAAGAGAGAGAGAGTTTCTGTTTGAGCTTTTTTTTCGGTTTTGCCTATCATCTTAATATAAATGCAAACAGAGTAGAATATTTGAAGGATACGGACGCATGAAATTACTAGGGGGCAAAAAAGAATTATTATGCTGCTCTCATTGCTTTCACAGGTATGAGAACTGATATTTGAAGAATCTGTCGGTCGTGAGTCCCTGCGTTTACCGTCCTTTTCCGTTCGCCGTTCGTGCCTGTTCACTTGAAATTTAGTCAAAGTGTTTTAGTCAATTTTGTGGGTTTTTTTGTCTCCCCCCCCCCCCCCCCCCCCCCCCCCCCCCCCCCCCCCCCCCCCCCCCCCCCCCCCCCCCCCCCCCCCCCCCCCCCCCCCCCCCCCCCCCCCCACCCCCCCCCCCCCCCCCCCCCCCCCCCCCCCACCCCCCCCCCCCCCCCCCCCCCCCCCCCCCACCCCCCCCCCCCCCCCCCCCCCCCCCCCCCCCCCCCCCCCCCCCCCCCCCCCCCCCCCCTCCCCCCCCCCCCCCCCCCCCCCCCCCCCCCCCCCCCCCCCCCCCCCCCCCCCCCCCCCCCCCCCCCCCCCCCCCCCCCCCCCCCCCCCCCCCCCCCCCCCCCCCCCCCCCCCCCCCCCCCCCCCCCCCCCCCCCCCCCCCCCCTCGTTCTGTGGTCTAGGTCAAGTCCCTGTGGTTCATTAGTTTGTTTTCGTCATGCCGGGTTTTGGTTAGTTTACGTCATTTTATGTTGAGCGTTTTTCAGTTAAGTTTCTAGTGGGTGGTCATTATTACTTTAGTTGCAAGGAGACCGACTGCAGGCGGGGAAATCTAAACAATTCTTTTAAAAAAAAATGTTAGCGAACCGCCCGAGATACGTGGGCAACGAGTCACAAGACAAAATTGTTTGTCCACGTTTATCTTGGCGGTTTGTTAAATTTCTTTCAGATTTGTTCATATTCTATCTGTCCTTAGGATGTGCATAATCTGTGTCCGTATTATTCTATGTTGTCTTGGCATTGTCTGAATGTATGGTGACTTGTGTTTTGTTTACTTCACAATGTTTCAGTCAGTTTCGTTAGGCTTGTCCGTGTGTGGGTGTGTGGTCAGTTCATTCAATTTAGCCCATTCGGTTCCTGTTGATTGCGCTTTGATCTTAACCCCCCCCCCACCCCCGTTTCCGAATGCTCTACCTCTGCCCCCTCCCTACCTCTTCAGTGGTTTACCTGATTTTTGATTTCCAAGTGTGTGTGGTGTGTGAGGTGTGTGTGTGTGTGTGTGTGTGTTGGTATGTGTGTGTATGTGTGTGTGTGTGTAAAATCTTCAGTTTGTGTGTTTGTGTGTGTGTGTGTTTGGTGTGTGTGTGTGTGTGTGGTGTGTGTGTGTGTGTTTGTGTGTGATGCGGCGGCGCTGCGCGCGCGTGTGTTTATCTGCGCGTCCGTGCGCGCGTCATTTTGGTGAAGGGGCGCTTTCCCCAGGTCACCAGATCCAAGGACGGGCGCGAGCATGAACTGGCAGGACCATCAACTGCCTTGTCGTCCTTCACCTCATCTCATCTGCTGTCGGTCCATCATCCTCATCTCATCTGCCTGTCGTCCTTAACCCTCATCTCATCTGCCTGTCGTCCTTCACCCTCATCTCATCTGCCTGTCGTCCTTCATCCTCATCTCATCTGCCTGTCGTCCTTCACTCTCATCTCCTTTGCCTGTCGTCCTTCATCCTCATCTCATCTGCCTGTCGTCCTTCATCCTCATCTCATCTGCCTGTCGTCCTTCATCCTCATCTCATCTGCCTGTCGTCCTTCACGCTCATCTCATCTGCCTGTCGTCCTTCACGCTCATCTCATCTGCCTGTCGTCCTTCTTCCTCATCTCATCTGCCTGTCGTCCTTCACGCTCATCTCATCTGCTGTCGTCCTTCACGCTCATCTCATCTGCCTGTCGTCCTTCTTCCTCATCTCATCTGCCTGTCGTCCTTCATCCTCATCTCCTCTGCCTGTCGTCCTTCATCCTCATCTCATCTGCCTGTCGTCCTTCATCCTCATCTCATCTGCCTGTCGTCCTTCATCCTCATCTCATTTGCCTGTCGTCCTTCATCCTCATCTCCTCTGCCTGTCGTCCTTCACCCTCATCTCATCTGCCTGTCGTCCTTCACCCTCATCTCATCTGCCTGTCGTCCTTCATCCTCATCTCATCTGCCTGTCGTCCTTCATCCTCATCTCATCTGCCTGTCGTCCTTCTCCTCATCTCATCTGCCTGTCGTCCTTCATCCTCATCTCATCTGCCTGTCGTCCTTAACCCTCATCTCATCTGCCTGTCGTCCTTCTTCCTCATCTCATCTGCCTGTCGTCATTAACCCTCATCTCCTCAACACTCTCATCCTCCCCCACTCCGCTGTCCCCCAGCGTCTTGACCCTACCCTCTTCTCCTTTTCTCTTGCATCATCATCACCTCTGGTTGCCCCTCCCACCCCACCCCACTCCCCCCTCTCTGTGACCACCACCCCCTCCCCCCACCCCAGTCCTCCTCCCCACCCCCCCCTCCCCCAACCTGTCAGATCGCCGTCTCCAATTTCCCAGCCTGTCAGGCTTGGCCACGACTCGAAGAGGATGACGAAGGTCTGTGTCTAGCAGTTCCCTCCCGTTGATCCCCATCTGTCCTTCATCATAGTGGGTTCAAGTTACCTCCCTTCTGTTCCCCCCCCCCCCCCCCATCCTCCCTGCGAAGCAGAGCTGAGCAGAAACGTGTGGCCACATGTCCCTTAGTTGGGAAGGGATGGCGTGCTGGACAGTTTAGGGAATATGTATAGGAGGCTTCAAGAGAACGTGCACCGAGTGACTGCATGTGTGCCGAAAACCAAAGGAACGGGAACAGACTTTACAGAATGTAGCCAGTGCCCACGAGGAAGAAGCTTGTTACTGTGCGTTTGTTTCAGCTCGGTGATGGCCTAGACTGGCCTGTACGGTTTGCCTGGATCAAATCTGGAGGCGGCACAACTATACTCGCTTAAAGATTTATTGTTGTTATGATCGTTGCTGTCTGTCTGTCTGTCTGTCTGTCTGTCTCTCTCTCTCTCTCTCTCTCTCTCTCTCTCTCTCTCTCTCTCTCTCTCTCTCTCTCACGTTTAAAGATTTACTGTTGTTATTATCGTTGCTGTCTGTCTGTCTGTCTGTCTGTCTGTCTCTCTCTCTCTCTCTCTCTCTCTCCGCCTCTCTCTCTCTCTCTGTCTGTCGACGAGGTAATCTGCCCGAGGATATGTACAGGTGGAGTTGAGTCACTTCGGTTCTGCTCAATATTCCGGCCCTGTTCTCAGCCTCTCTCTCTCTCCTCTCTCTCTCTCTCTCTCTCTCTCTCTCTCCTCCTTCGCTTTCTTTCTTTTATCTCATTAACGTTGGTTTCATTTTTCACTAGTGCTGTTCTGTTCTTAAGCCATTGACTCCAGAAGTGCCTTCTCACAACCAGCACTTCAACCGTGTTACTTTATGGCACTAAAAAAAGCACGTTGTAGGCCTCCACGGATCAGTGGACAGAGCACTTGCAGGACTGACTATAGCTCTGTTCATTCTACGTCTATACCTCTATCGAGTGTTGTGACTGATTCATTCTGCCGTCTATACCTCTACCGAGTGTTGACACATGTTCCCCTAGCGCCTCCAAGCAGTTTTTAGGTCTCGTGCTAAATATGGCCATCTTTCCTTTGGCCTGGTTGGACCAAGTGGTGCGGAAGGGAGGAGTATGTGTGTGTGTGGAGGGGGGGGTGGGGGGGGGGGGGGGGGGGGGGGGAGGGGGGGGAAGGGGAAAGGGGAAAGAAGACTTTGACATCCAAGTTCTTAAATTTTGACTAGCACGAGCAAAAGAATAGCCGTAGTAAACCGGGGGTCGTTCCAGACCGTTACAAAAAAAAAAAAAAAAAAAAAAAAAAAAATCAACCGTTTCCCTTCCTTGCGCTAACTCTAAAAGCGATCAAAGCTAAGTGAATGTTCTTTATTTTTTTTTAAAAAGGGTTGCGTCTATCTAACCTAAAAGAAAACGAGAGGTCGAAACCGAAGGGTTTTGTCTTGCGACTCGTTTCTTTGGGGTTCCCACGTTTTTCGGGGGTTTCCCGTTTACTTTAAAATTTGGGGAAAGATCATTTTTAAATAAAAGAGGGTTTGAAAACGTGAAAAAGAGGGTAAGGAGCCTGGCAGTGCCCCCTGTTCGCAGCCGAAAAGGGTCACTTGAGCTGTTTCTTCGGGGTGGGGGAAATCCTCCGCGCAGCCCCGCCCAACCCCAGTCTTTCAAAAGGCTTAGATAGATAGTGATGAGCCCCCAACCCCCAACAAAAGGGTTTGGAGGGGTCACTTTTCCTCACGGGTTTTCCCTCCCCTGCCAAAGCTCTCCCCGGGGCTGTTTTGGCCGTTGTCGCATTTAAACAAAAAAGGGGGAAGCTGAGCGCAGACCCGGGGACAAAAAAAAAGGGATTGCGGGCCCCAAGGGAAAGGACTTGGCGACACCTTCCCCCCCACCCCCCCCCCCCCCCAAAATGCAAACCTCAAATTTGGACACCCCATCCCAGCCCAAAAAACAGGCCAGCCCAATACGGGACACAAAAAAACAGCCCAATACAATCAGCAAAACACGGGGCCCAATACGGGACGCCCAAAACGGGGATAAAATAAAAACCCAAAAACAGTACGGGAAAATCCCGCCAAAAACAGTACAGAATACAGCCCAATACAGAACAGAAGATCAAAGCCCAGCCCGGACAGCAAAACACAGCCCAATACGGGACAGCAAACACACCCAGAAACGGACCAGCAAACAAAAGCCCAATACAGGAAAAAGCGAACACACCCCCGTACAGTCCCCGCAGACCAGCCCAGTACAAAACGGGCAGAACACAGCCCAGAAACGGGACAGAGAAACAGCCCAATACGGGAAACCCAGAAAACAGCCCAAATACAGGACACAAATACAGCCCAGTACAAAAACACAGAACACTGCCCAAAACAGTGCGGGCAGAACACAGCCCAATACAGTGCAGCAGAAAACAGCCCAGTACAGGACAGCAGACCCACAGCCCAATCCAGTGCACCCAAATACATCCCCAGAAACGGGACAGCAGACCCAACACCCCCATACAGGACAGAAATACACCCCAAATTTACAGGACAGAAAAACACAGCCCATTTACAGGACAGCAGAGCACAGCCCAGTACAGGACAGAAAGAACACAGCCCAAACGGGACATCAAAAATCCCCAATACGGGAAAGCAGAACACAGCCCAGTACAGACAGCAGAGCAGGGGCCCAGTACGGGTGCACAGAACACAGCCCCAGTACAGGACAGCAGAGCACAGCCCAAAACAGTCCCGGCAGAAAAACAGCCCAATCCAGACAGCAGAACACGGGCCCAAAAACAGGACAGAAAAAAAAACAGCCCCAATACAGTGCAGCAGAAAACAGCCCAATACAGGACAGCAGAGCACAGCCCAGTAAAAGGACGCAAAAGCACACCCAATACAGGGGCGGCAGAACACGGGCCCAAAAACAGGACAGCAGAACCCCAGCCCAATACGGACAGCAAACACACCCCAAATTACAGGACAGCAAACCCAGCCCAATACAGTGTAGTCAAGTGGTCGAGGGTGTTGGTTCTTTGGGAAACCGTGGGGGCTCATTTACTCAATGGAAAAATTTCAGGGGACTAGAAGGTGATAGGTTTTTTTAATTTAAAAATTTTCCCACTAAAACCCCAACCAAAACAGCAGGGACAAGCCGTATAACACATGCAAAAAAAAACAGCTTCTTAAAAACCCCGAAAAATGTAAAACAAAAGTTGTAAAAAACCCCAATTACCCAATTTTAAACAAGGGAAACTAGGCGGGGCTACACCACCCAATTCTTTTTCTTTTTTTTATGGTTTAAAAATTTACATAGTAAATTTATCATCCCAAAGGGGCAAAAAAAAAAACAAAAGGGAAATTTTTACAAACCAATAGGAAGTTGTTGTCTGAAACAAAACTCAAAAACACTACCCACAAAAACTTTTAAATTTTGTACTAAAACCACAAAGAAAAAAGAAGAGAGAGAGCAAACAAAAAATACAATAAAATTAAAATTTTTTGCCACAAGGGCAGGCTTCAGTAAACCATTTTATCTAAACGTTGAACCCAAATTTCAATCCCTCTGCCCCTTTTTTTTCCCCCTTTATTTTCCCCAACCTGATCCTAAAGGTGGTTTGGAAAAATTACCCTCAATCTCCCATATCATTTAACCCTGAAATGCCTTCCCTTATTTTCCAAAAAAACCCCAAAACCCAAAATTTTAAAAAAGGGAAATTTACAAAATTGGGATCCCCTCTGAACCAAGATTTAGTAAATTTCCCCCCAAGCAAAAATTTACTAACACTACTAAAAAAAAATTAAATTTTAATTTTTTCCCCACAGGGGTTTTCCATCTAGCCATTTTATCAGTTAAATCTAAAGGGCTGTAACCTTTGTGACAAACCTTTAGAATTTTAATTCTGGGGCCAAAAGCAACCTTAAAAAGTTCTTTTTGGACAAAAATTTCCCTTTGGGTTTTGGTGTGATTTTTTTTAATCATGCAGAATTATCACCCTAAACCCCCATTACCCCAAACAAAACAAAATACACAAAATAAAAAGGATAAAAAAAAAAAATCCCAATGTTAAAGGGTTTAAACGGGAACATAGACGGGAAAATTTTTTAAAGGCTTTAGTAAAAAACCCCCTTTTAAAAAAATTTTCCCCTCTGGGCCGGGAAAAAATTTTGACTTTCAGCTTTTGTCAACAATTTTTGAAAAATCTGCTGAAAATCCCGGTCGAAAAAGTGAAAAAACTTTTGTAAAATTTTTCCCCAAATAAAGCCTTTCCCAACAAAAAAATCTGAAAATTTAAATTTAGTCCACACAATCCTTTAGAGGGGCTGGGTAATTCTAAACATTTCACATATTTTACATTTTTTTTTTCCAATACAGAGATGGTAATGATATAAAACAAAGAAGTTTTTTAAAAAGCTAGCACGGGGGCCGTTCAAAACGGGGGTTTTTAAAAAAAGGGAAGTTTGAGTACAAGGTTTAAGCACAAGGCCATTTCCAAAACCCGAAAAGCTTAAAAGGGTTTTTCGAAACCCCCACAAAACTGCAACTTTTTACAAACATACGGGTAAAATTTTTTTAAAAGATCGACCCAAAGAAAATTTTTCAAAGTTTACGATTAAAGAAATTTTTTCAAAGTCAACAATCTCATACAATTTAAATTTAACCGTTTAAGGCACGTGTGCAAGGCCTCTTCGTTTGGTCGGGGTCCTACCCAGTTTTTCAAATTGCCCGGTTTTTCCTTTTTTCAATCCTTTTTTTTAATTTTCAGGGAAAAAACCGACTTCCGGTTTTGGGGCTAAAACGCACGGAAAAATTTTAAATTTTACACTTTTAAGCACCCTATAACACCCACCCCCTTGCTTTTTGAACCAATGTCCCCATTGCCCCCAAAAGATACCCTTTTTTGCTAAGGTCGAAATTAGTTTCCGCCCCAAAAACAGGTTAAATTTAGCAATAAACGATGGGAAAAAATTTACTTTGGGGAGTAGACAAAATAAAAAAGCCCAGCCCCAAAGTACGGGCAGTATAGAAAAGGAGAACATTGACGGGATTTTTAGGGGTTTGAAAAGGTAATTGATATCTCTTTGTATAAAATTTAAAATAGCAAAACAATACCTTCAAAAATCCATGTGGGCCTATCTTGATAAAAAAAACCAATTTCTTGCTTCCCTTAACTCTCTTTACAAAGCACGCGCCCGCAGTGCCCCCAACCCACATCAAAGACGAAGGCTGAGCCCTGCCACCCCGGAAAAAAATTTGGGGAAAAAAATGGGCCTGCCAAATTTTTTTCCCATAGAGAAAGGGAAATCTTTCGAGAAAGTGACTTCCTCCTTCCTGGGAAACCATTCACTTCCCCTTTGCAAAAAAAAAAAAAAAAAAACCCCCGAGTCCCATACCTGCCGTATTCTTGAGTTTAAAGAATTTTAAAAATTATTTTTTAATTTTTAATTAAACTCCCCTTTTCCCCTCTTTTAAATTAAAAAATTTTAATTTTGGGAACCATGTTCAAAATTTCAAAAGTTTCTTATCTTTTCCGAGGCTTTTAGCGTAAATGGCTAAGGGAAGTGCCCAAATAAAAAAGGGGAAAAAAATGAAATCTTTTTTGGTTTTTTTTCTCCAAATTTTGTTCCCCCCCTTTTCAAAGTAACCCATTTTTTCATCAAAAAATTTAAGGTACAAAAAACCCCCTCTGCTGCCGGGTTAAATGGGGGAAAATTGGGTTTGCAGATGGTTTTTTTGGGTGCAATCCTGCCACTTTTTGCGAAGGTTTTTCATGAAAAACAAATTTAAATCAATTTTTTTGGGTTTCTCTTCCCAGACCAAAAAAAAAAAAGGGAAAAACCCCTTTACCTAAGTTTTAAAAAAATTTTTTTTCAGTTTGCTTTTTCCAACATTAATAACGATTAATAATTTTTTAAAAAAGGGAAAAAGGGCACAAACAAGGGTTAAAGGCCTGAGAGGGATAGCATTTTTCCAAAGGGGCAAATTTTTCATGACCCCCAAGAAAGCTGAGGTTCATTTCCCTTGGGTGGGAGGGTTCCACACAGGGAAAAAGCCCCAAAGGGCCTTCCCCGTGGGGGGGGGGATGCCATCACAGGGAAAAGCGAGGTCCATTCCCCCGTGGAGGGGGGAGAAGCCATCACAGGAAAAAAGCTGAGGGCCATTCCCTGTGGAGGGGGAGATGCCCTCACAGGAAGAAAAACCCAGGTCCATTCCCTGTGGGGGTTTGGGGGAAGCCACCACAGGAAGAAAGCTGGATTCCCTTCCCTTTTGAGGAGGGGGGACGCCACCACAGGAAGAAGCGGGGTTCTTTTTCCCCGTGGGGGGTGGAGACCCACCAAAAGGGAAAATAAATGGGGTTTATTCCCTGTGGGGGTGGGGAACGCCCCCACCGGAAGAAAACTGGGGTTTTATTCCCCTTTTGGAGGGGGAGACCCACCACAGGAAATAACTGGGGGTTTATTCCCTTGAGGGGGGGAAAGCCCCCCCCCCACAGGAAGATAACTGGGGTTTTTATTCCCCGTGGAGGGGAAAACCACCACAGGAAGAAACTGGGGGTTTGGGGTGTTATCTTCCCAAACCCCTGTGTGTATTTTAAAGGGGCACCTTTTTCCATCCTGTCGGTTGACGCCACGTGTAGGCAAGTGGTCGGTGGTGTTGAACTGGGGGCTCATTTCTCAATGAAAAATTCACGATAAAGGTGATAGGTTTTTATTTCTTCCCTACACACACACAAGGGAGCAAGCCTTATAACCATCAAAAAAACAGTTTCTAAAAAACAGAAAATGTGGGAGACAAAGTTGTCAAAACCCAAATTTCCCTACATTTTTACAAGGGATACTGGGTTTTGCGTAACCACCCAATTCATTTTCTTATTTATGGTTTTTAAAATTTTTACATATCATTTACATCCCAAAGGGGCAAAAAAAAAAACAAAATGGAATTTAAAAACCCTAAATGGCAAGTTTTCTGTACACAACCAAACACACATCCCAAAAAAACTTAAAAACTTGTACACAACACAAAAGAAAAGAGAGAGAAGCAAACAAACTACAATAAAATTACAACTTTGCCAAAATTCATGTTTCAGCACCTTTTATCAAAGAAAGTTGAAGCCAATTTTCAAGCTCGACCCTTTTTCCCCCATATTTCCCCAGTTTTTCCCAACCTGATCCTAAATGTGGTGTTGGTAAAATTACTCGATTCCCAAAACTTTTAAAATCAGGGAAGCCTTGCATTAGTTGCAACAAACCCAAATAAAATTTTTCCCAAAAAGGGAATTTTACAAAAAGGTCCCTCAACCCAAAGATTAATCAATTCCCCAAGAAAATTTACTAACACACTAAAAAAAATTAATTTAATTATTTACCACAGTGGTTCCATACTGACCTTTAAATCAGTTAAATCTGGGGCGTATACCTTTGGGACAACCATTTAGAATTTTAATTCGGGGGCAAAACACCTCAAAATTTCTTGGGGACAAAATTCTTGTTTTGGTGTGACTTAGTAATCATCAGAATATCCCCCTAACATTTTTCCCAAAAAAAACAAAATACACAAGAATAAAAGGGGATAAAAAAAAAAAATTCAATTTTCAAGTTAAGGGAACTGACAGAAAATTTTTTAAAGGCTTTATTAAAACCGCCTTTAGACAAATTTCTCGGGGCCAGGAAAATTTTGACTCAGCTAGTACCAAAAATGTTCAAAAACTGCTGACACCCGGGCGCAAAGTGAACTTTTGTCAAATGTTTCTCAAAAAGTCTTTCAAATAAAACTGCAAGTACAGATTCCACACAACCCTTTTGATGGCGGGGGAATTCGAACATTTCACATATTTACATTTTTTTTCCCAAAAGAGATGGTAATGATCGAAAACAAAGGAGTTTGTGTAGCAAAACTGCACTGCATTCAAAAACTAAGGGCTTTTAAAACCCAAGGGTTTTTAGTACAAGGCTAGCACATGCCATTTCCCAAACTGAAAAACTTGAAAGGTTTCCACCCACAAAACGCAACTTTTACAAAAACAGGTAAAATATTTAAATCGTCAAGAAACTTTTCAAAGTCACGACAAAAGAAACTTTTTCAAATCTACAATCCATACAACTTACTAACCGTTTAAGGGACGGTGCAGCCTCTCGAGTCGTCGGGGCTACGCAAGGCTTTTTAAAATTTCCCTTTTTCCCTTGTCAATCCTTTTTGTTCTTTCACGGACCACGACTTTCGGTTTTGTGGCTAAACCCACGACAATGTTTTTTAAATTTTACCCAAAAAAAACTGAAGGCACGCCCTAAAAACAACCCCGTGGCAGCAGAACACAGCCCCAAAAAACAGAAACTCAGAAAAACAGCCCAATACAGGAACAAAAGCCCAAAAGAAACAAACCCGCCCAGTAAAAAAGGAAAAACCAAACACACCCAATAAAAAAAGGCCCAAAATCAGAACACAGCCCAATCAGGGCAGCAAACACAGCCCAAAAAAGGGTGCAGAAAC
>JAFLJL010014268.1:127337-129837 GCA_018398815.1 Conus ventricosus | reverse complement strand
GAGTAGACACGTTGAGGTATTTGACCATCAGATTCTGTGAGTAGACACGTTGAGGTATTTGACCATCAGGTTCTGTGAGTAGACACGTTGAGGTATTTGACCATCAGGTTCTGTGAGTAGACACGTTGAGGTATTTGACCATCAGGTTCTGTGAATGTTCTTTCTTTTGGACAAAAAAGCTGGCAGCACTGACCTGTTGATTTTCTTTCTTTTTTATCCAAGTCACGTGACGGCACCTGTCGCTTTCTCCTTCACAATCACCACTCAGCACCTGAATCACCTTAAACATGTTCCTTCCAGTGGGGCCCACAACACGGACCACAAGGAAAACAAGAACATGTTGTTCCTTCCAGTGGGCCCCACAACACGGACCACAAGGAAAACAAGAACATGTTGTTCCTTCCACTGGGGCCCACAACACGGACCACAAGGAAAACAAGAACATGTTCCTTCCACTGGGGCCCACAACACGGACCACAAGAGGAAACAAGAACATGTTGTTCCTTCCAGTGGGGCCCACAACACGGACCACAAGGAAAACAAGAACATGTTGTTCCTTCCACTGGGGCCCACAACACGGACCACAAGGAAAACAAGAACATGTTGTTCCTTCCACTGGGGCCCACAACACGGACCACAAGGAAAACAAGAACATGTTCCTTCCACTGGGGCCCACAACACGGAGCACAAGGAAAACAAGAACATGTTGTTCCTTCCACTGGGGCCCACAACACGGACCACAAGGAAAACAAGAACATGTTCCTTCCACTGGGGCCCACAACACGGACCACAAGGAAAACAAGAACATGTTCCTTCCAGTGGGGCCCACAACACGGACCACAAGGAAAACAAGAACACAACACAGACCACAAGAAAACAAGAACACAACACGGACCACAAGGAAAACAAGAACACAACACAAACCACAAGGAAAACAAGAACACAACACGGACCACAAGGAAAACAACAACATGTTCCTTCCACTGGGGCCCACAACACGGACCACAAGGAAAACAAGAACAGAACAAGAACAGAATCAGCTGAAGTTTCAGCGTCTCAGAGGAACGAGTGACGTCGTGCACGCCTACTCTTCATGCTCTACACCCCAAACGCCAAACTAGAAGGCCACAGTAGGGCAGAAATCCAAACTAGAAGGCCACAGTAGGGCAGAAATCCAAACTAGAAGGCCACAGTAGGGCAGAAATCCAAACAAGAAGGCCACAGTAGGGCAGAAATCCAGAAGAGTTGGTCACGTGAGTGTTAACTGTAGTGGACGTGGCAATGATGGCGATCAATAAAACAAAGTTTGGCAGTTCGGATAAGGGGCGTGGAAAGAAGGGGGTTGAGTGCAAAAAGGGTTGGGGGAGTACAGAGAGTGACAGAACACAAACTATTATCGCGAAATCAAATAGGTTTTCCATTTATTTATAGAACAGCTGTAAACTAAAAACTTCCGAAAATCAAATAGCATCGCTAGAGATCAATCGTTGGAAGGCTTGCTCATAAGAGAGAGAGAGAGAGAGAGAGAGAGAGAGAGAGAGAGAGAGGAGAGAGAGAGAGAGAGAGAGAGAGAGAGAGAGATGACAATGACAATGTTTTAATGTTAGACCTCCGGCCTGTAGACATAGGTACACGTAAACAATGTAGTGGCTATCCAAACTGATGGATGATAGGAATCAACTTAAATTTGTAGCAATAATATGTTCTTCCCTGTGCCTCAGTGCATAAACAACATACATAGCTACATCACGAATGACTCTGATTTCCTCACTACACAATAAATGTCGGCATATTTATCTCTTAAGTAATGTCTAAGCTTCGTATCGAAAGAAAAAATGTAGCTCATCTTCACTGTTCTTAAAAAATGGGCACTGCACATCCCCAGAAGCATTGTTCCTGTAGCGTCTACTTATCTTTAAATCATTTATCTTTAAATCATTTATCTTTAAATCATTTATCTTTAAATCATTTATCTTTAAATCATTTATCTTTAAATCATTTATCTTTAAATCATTTATGCCTAATCTGAATCCAGTGAGTGGTGATCTAAATTTGTTAATGGTTATCATTGATAAGAATTGTTCACGGTTTGAAAGTAATTTGAAAGAGCAATAGAATTTGAATCTATCGCCATCCTTAATCTTGGATTCCCATGTCTGTAGAAAACAGGAGAGAGAGAGAGAGAGAGAGAGAGAGAGAGAGAGAGAGAGGAGAAGAGAGAGAGAGAGAGAGAATGGATTTTGGACAAGGAAGCTGTTCGGTCTATTTGATTATCATTTTTTTTTTTCAAACTGTCCAATCAGGCATTCAGAAAGTCTCTGAAGCAAACATGTTAATTTCAGCTTCTCGGTCTGCCTGTCACATCTGAGGGACATGGCAGCGTGAAACAGACAACCACCACTTCTGTCTTCAGAGGCGCACAGCTGCTGGCATCCGTGGCATGTAATTCTGGTGCACAATTCGTTTGATGTCGTGTTTGCGGATCATGACATAAGAAATC
>JAFLJL010014268.1:117337-124837 GCA_018398815.1 Conus ventricosus | reverse complement strand
GGCATAATTCAGTCTTCTCTCTTCTCTCTCTCTCTCTCTCTCTCTCTCTCTCTCTCTCTCTCTCTTCTCTCTCTCACACACACACACACACACACACACACAACACACACACACACACACACACGCACGCACGCACGCACGCACGCACGCACGCACGCACACACACACACACACACACACACACAACACACACACACACACACACACTCATCATATTCATCGTCGTCGTCGTCGTTGTCGTCATCGTCGTCATCACCATCATCATCATCATCATGACGGTAACTTATGCTCCCTTTCATAATACATCAAAACATTAATCGAATCTGAGACATACAGACACCTGCATTGTTGGCCAGGAAATGAGTATCATCTTAGGGACGTAGTTATTACGTGGATAGAACGCCCTTGCATTGTTCTCGTTCTCCAGTCTGACCCCGCATGGCACTCAACTCTGCCTATGGCATCGTTCTCGTTCTCCAGTCTGACCAGGCATGGCACTCAACTCTGCCTATGGCATTGTTCTCGTTCTCCAGTCTGACCAGGCATGGCACTCAACTCTACCTATGGCATTGTTCTCGTTCTCCAGTCTGACCAGGCATGGCACTCAACTCTGCCCATGGCATTGTTCTCGTTCTCCAGTCTGACCAGGCATGGCACTCAACTCTGCCTATGGCATTGTTCTCGTTCTCCAGTCTGACCAGGCATGGCACTCAACTCTACCTATGGCATTGTTCTCGTTCTCCAGTCTGACCCCGCATGGCACTCAACTCTACCTAAGAGTTGCCTTTGGCTGAAATATTCAACACATCAATGCTTCTGATAGGATTTGAACCCATGGCCTCCAAAGCTGCAAGCCCACGCTGGCCAGCCACTGTCCCCCGGCTGTTGCTTTATGAACTGGATTATCATTACCTTTCTCTTCTTTTTTCCCTCTGGATTTTTCTTACGTGTTCATATTTTTTTAAATGACATAATAAATCCCAGATACTTTTCCCACGTCGCTGAAAGAAAAAAGAAATTATTCATATTATGTTCAGAAAAGATCTAAATCTTCTTATTTCTTCATTCAATCGTTTACCTGCTTATCTACTTGTGCATTTATTTATCTATTTATTTATTTATTTATTTCATAATATACAAAGTCTTCCTCCACCACTACAACACTTACATGTATTAGCTTTCAAGTGTATGATGATAACTGGTTCCATGAAGCAAGAGATAAGAACATGGACTAGAAATAAGAATCAACATTAATTTTAAAGTGAAGTTGTAAACGTTCTGGATTGTGGTCAGCGTTTTGGTCGAGAGTGGGACAACACTGTCCTGACTGTGAGGTTAGAGAAAGACAAGTAAAAACATACTGAGAGAGCAAAGCAAATACCACACACACCACACACACACACACACACACACACACCACAGAGAGAGAGAGAGAGGAGAGGGGAGGAGAGAGAGAGAGAGAGAGAGAGGAGAGAGAAGAGAGAGAGAGAGAGAGAAGAGAGAGACGCTCATATACGTAAGTTCAGAAATCTTCACACAAGATCGGTAACGTCACTCTATCCCTAGGCAATTCATTTCTGACGCTTGCAATTCCTCAGAAGCTAAGCTGACTTTGCCATTGATTCAAGCCACAAAATACGGTGAGGTTTTCCCAAAGGGCATAACACATCACTCTCGCTAAACCATGTAGGAAAACCACACACTGTAATCATATTGGACTTGCAGGTCAAAGACGAAATGGAATGACGATGTCAGATGAACTTGATGTCGTGTCGCACAAGCGCGCCCTCAAGAAACGCTTCTGGCTAAGAGCGGGATCCGCGACGTTTCGTGGGTACTGCATTTACCACAGTCGACACATAAGTGTGCAGTTGATGGCACCCACAAACTCTTGCTCCTGCACATGCAGAGATTATTTTTACACATGAAATAGAAGAGCTGAGGGGTGCAAAGGAAACATAGAGAGAGAGAGAGAGATGAGAGAGAGAGAGGAGAGAGAGAGAGGGGGGTGGAAGGAGAGAGAGAGAGAGAGAGAGAGAGAGAGAGAGAGAGAGAGAGAGAGAGAGAGAGAGATATCCACAATTGAGCAATGACAAACAGAACCTGGCAGCACAATTCTGTAAACACAATTTATCAGCTACTCTTTGACATTAACTGCTGACACTTGGAATGGACTGCCATAATTGTGTGTCTGAAACAAAGCAAAGCAAAACAAAGCAACGATGTCAGCTGGGGGCGCTTGCAGCTTTCTCATTGGCAGCTGCCGTTGGTGCCTGAATCGTGCAGATAGTTTACTTCTTAGACGACTAGAGCGTGAGGTACCAAGCAGTTCAGATGGCGCTGTAGTCACGTGTTTCATGCAGGGGAACAAGAACACAACATGAAACACGATCAGTTTCAGTTTCAGCATCTGAAAGGATGGGATGACATCGGGTGGGAGCAGTCTTCATCGGGTAGGACCAGTCTTCATCAGGTGGGAGCAGTCTTCATCGGGTGGGAGCAGTCTTCATCGGGTGGGAGCAGTCTTCATCGGGTGGACCAGTCTTCATCGGGTGGGACCAGTCTTCATCGGGTGGGACCAGTCTTCATAGGGTGGGACCAGTCTTCATAGGGTGGGAGCCAGTCTTCATCGGGTGGGACCAGTCTTCATCGGGTGGGACCAGTCTTCATCGGGTGGACCAGTCCTTCACGGGTGGGACAGTCTTCATTCGGGTGGGACCAGTCTTCATCGGGTGGGACCAGTCTTCATCGGGTGGGACCAGTCTTCATAGGGTGGGACAGTCTCATCGGGTGGGCCAGTCTTTAGGGTGGGACCAGTCTTCATAGGGTGGGACCAGTTTCTTCATCGGTGGGACAGTCTTCATCGGTGGGACAGTCTTCATTGGTGGGACCATCTTCATAGGGTGGGAGCAGTCTTCATCGGGTGGGACCAGTCTTTATCGGGTGGGACCAGTCTTCATTGGGTGGGACCAGTCTTCATAGGGTGGGAGCAGTCTTCAAGGGTGGGAGCAGCTTCATCGGTGGCACCAGTCTTCATGCTCTACACCTGTCAGCCAAGCTAGAAGGTAACATGATTGCACAAATCTGAAGAGTGGGTAACGTAACTGTTAAATGCAAGAAATGGCAATGAATGAAGCAAAGTGTGGCAGTCTGGAGAGGGCTTGGCAAATGGGGAGAGGGGTACGTTTGGGAGAGGAGATGGGGGTGGGGGTATTTGGGTGAGTGAGCACTAATAGTTATTAAAAAATTAAACAGTTTTTTAGTTTATGAACTGACCCCTGAAGGTCAAATTACTACTCTTGAAATTGAATTTTAGCAGAGGTCTTTTCAGGAGAGAGAGGAGAGAGAGAGAGAGGAGAGAGGAGAGAGAGAGAGGGGGAGAGAGACTTAAAAAAAGCTGTTAAATTTTATTTGATTTCTCAAACTGTCCAATCGGCATTAGCAAACTCCATGAAGCAAAAAAACATGTTAATTTCACCTTTGCTATCTGCCTGTACATCTGAAGGACAAGGCGACATGAAACAGACAGCCTCCCCCTCTTTTCTTCAAAGGCACACAACTGCAGGCAGCCACGACAGTAATTCCAGGGGCCTATTTCAATGAGGCACCCACGACACGTAATTCCAGTGCTATTTCAAACTGCAGGCAGCCACGACACGTAATTTCCCAAAGTGCCTATTTCAACTGCAGGCAGCCACGACACGTAATTCCAGTGCCTATTTCAATGCAGGCAGCCACGACACGTAATTCCCGTGCCTATTTCAATGCAGGCAGCCACGGACACGTAATTCCCGTGCCTATTTCAACTGCAGGCAGCCCGACACGTAATTCCCGTGCCTATTTAAAACTGCAGGCAGCCACGACACGAAATTCCAGTGCTATTTCAACTGCAGGCAGCCACGACACGTAATTCCAGTGCCTATTTCAATGCAGGCAGCCAACGACACGTAATTCCAGTGCCTATTTACCTGCAGGCAGCCACGACACGTAATTCCAGTGCATAATTCGTTTGAAGTGTGTTTGCTGATAATGACGAATGAAATCGTCGACGCCTTTTGAGCAGTGTTTGTGCTTTCACCGTGGCCAACACGTCGCTCAGTTCTTAAACTCCTTCAGCTTTTAAACACGCGTGTGTGTGTGTTTGTGGGGTGTGTGTGTGTGTGTGTGTGTGTGTTTCAAATTTAACGTCTATCCACTCCAGGTGATATTAGACGAAAAAAAACCCTGATCATAAACAAAAAAAAATAAATAATAAATAAATAAATAAATAAATAAATAAATAAACAAACCAAAAACCCCCCCTGTTAACCTTGAAAACTACATATGGTTTTGTTTATGGAGAGAACAGTGGGGGGTGTGTGTGTGTGTGTGTGTGTGTGTGTGTGTGTGGTGAGGTTGGTACATAGAAAAAAAGGAAAGAAAGGAATTAAAAATCAATTAGAATGAGTGTAATGATCAAGGGACTCGGAATTGAATCTTTCCCTGTTAAATTGTTTTACATCGCGGGAAGAGCCACCCAGTGGAAGGGGGAGGTGGGGGCAGGAGTACGGTCACGCCATTGGAAACGAGTAAAATACGTAGGGGGAAGGGAGTGGTGGAGGGAAGGGCGGAGAGGTAGAAATATCCACCACCCATTCAGATCATAAATAATGGAACCTCCTCCAAATAATGCACCCCCATCGTGTCTGACTGTCACACTGTCACTCTTGCATACCGCATTCATGACGCATTTACTCCATACGCACACGCAATCTCTCCAATCACCAAAAGGAGCACTACCGAATGCTTTTCTTTTTCCCCTCTCTCCCGGGAAAACACTTTACTAATTCACATCAACATCTAGTAAACAGATTTTACCTCTGTTCTTTTCTCCGCACTGAGAGACAAATAAATCTTCACACATTTTATCTCTCCCCTCCCGAGAGACAAATCAATCTTCACACAGGTATTCTCCTCTCCCGAGAGACAAAATAATCTTCCCACATGTATCTCTCCTCTCCCCCAGAGACAAATCAATCTTCACACAGGTATTCTCCTCTCCCCGAGAGACAAAATAATCTTCCCACATGTATCTCTCTTTACACTGAGAGAAAAAAATGTTTAGTGCCGCTTCTCTAAAAGCCATGGCCTTCACATTCCGTTATCCCAAAAAACCCGACCAGGAGAATCCACAACTCCCGTAATCACTGGGACCTGCCTGCCTCCGTAAAAGCTTCCCTGCTTTTCCTTTCCCTGTCTCTCTGAGACTTTTGTACTGCCCCCTGAATTTCCTGTCCTGGAGATTACGATTCTCGACTTCTTTCCGCGACTTCTTCGGTCTCTTGCGAAATGACGAGCTTCAACTCCTCTCCCTGGAGTTGGTACTGCTGGGGCTGAACTACCGGTGTGTTCCCCCCACCATGGCCATTTTCAACACCTCACGGGGCGAAACGGTGAAGGGTGAAGGGCAAAGGGGGTAAAGGGCAAAGGGTGAAGGGTGAAGGGCCTGAAACACGAATAAGGTTCGTGTAAGAAACCCTGCTTCTCAATTCAACATATGAATTCTTTCTCTTTTCTTTAGTTTTCCCCCTGTAGCTTTCCCCAACTATCTATCGCTCACCGGTAATGGTTGGTCAGCAAGAGGACCCGTCCTGACAGGTTCGAGTCTCTAGGCCATCTGCTGGGTTTAAAACTGACTTTTTCCCCCCCTTTCTCCTAGTGTGTGATTACTCAGTGTTCAAACACAGGGACCAGCACCTTTTACCTTACCAGCCCTTGTTAAACTATCACTCAGTGGTCACTTTCACCCAATGACCACTTTTCTTTTTCTTGAATGAGTCTACTCACAATTATTTTGGGGACGCCCGCTTAACACTAGTCAAGCCACATGAATATTTTTCCCTTTAATTGTGGCACGGGGAAATGATTTCATATCACTAACTTACATGTGATAGAGGCCCACATGCTTGTGTGGGGCTACGTCACATGACACCCCCCATCCTGGGATGAAAAAATTTTTCTACAGAAAATTTTTTAAAGGGATACAACTTCACTTAAAACATCTTCAGCCATGAATCTCAAATTGTGTACCATCACACATGATTCATAAATTTTAAAAATCCCGTATAGAATCAATCATCATGATCCCCTTAATAGCATATTTCAAACTTTCAATTCTTTCTATAAAAAGCATTCATAATGGATTCACCTATTTCACAAAATACATTTCACAATTACATGGATAAAACAATTAGGGATATCAACAATTCAAGCACAATTTTTGTTCTTACATTAGATGTGAAGCACATTTTTCCCTTGATCTTTGTCTCACATTTATATGTTTCAAAACCCTCATGAATGAGAATATTTCCAAGTGTAATGTTTCTCAATAGACATGTAAACAAAATAACATGTTTAAAAATTGTTTCTTTTTCCCCCCAATGTAATGTTATAGTCCATTGAAAAGTCACATGCTTTCCATTGTTGACAATGACAAATGAAACAATTGGTTTGTCTCATTGCACAATCAAACATGTGTATATACATTTCTAAAGGGTTATTTGCTCATCCTTTTAATTTTATTCATTCTTCACAAGCAAGTTAGACAAAAATAGTACATGATTTTTTCCATTTTTTTACCAAAGAATAAATATGTATTACATCAACATCAAGTAGTTGTTTGCTTGTAAACTTATAGTCACTTCAAAAAGCAAATTATGCATAAATACCACTTGATTTAATCGTCAGTAGCATACAATGCACTGTCAAAAAGTGATCACCCGTAATCATTAAGAAAGACAAAAAACAGGAATAGTCTTTCCCTTGAAGACAGTTTACATTTGTCCATGAATATTCATGCACGTGCAACAATCTGCCATGACATTTGTGTTCCAGGCACTGGGTTCACAGTAAACTGGAAATTTCCTGCATGCCCAAAACCATTTTTAATAATCTGCTGTTCTTAGTCTTTGACGATTTTAGAACGTCAGTGGCCCATGGTCAGTCTGTACTGGGAAAAATTTCTTCCAGTCAAGAACCTGGCGAACTTCTCAACATGCCCCTTACAATAGCCAAGCACTCTCTCGAAACCTCTTCTTTTTCTTTTTTTTTGCAAACGGGGGGGGTTATGGTCTGGTTCGCACTGGTATTTCAGAAGTTAACTGAATACTATGGGGTTCAATACCAGTTACTGTACCTGGGGTATCCGTCAATCACATCCTGAATGTCTTTCAAAATGTCTTTGAGCTGTTCTGTTTGATTGCAGACAAATCATCCGACAGAACAATCCTATAGGTTTCACCTTTGATAGACAGAATAGGAAGGGGTACAACATCATCTGCTCTGGTAGAGTTAACACTCCTACATTTGCTGTTTTCATAACCCTTTTTCTGTCCCTGTATGTTCTTTGGGTACAAATTCATCACTGATAATGTCTGTCATGTTGACATCGTTTCTGACACAGGGACATATCCACTCAACTGACTGGTTGATGGCAACATTGTTTTTTCTTCTAAAGTTCCA
>JAFLJL010014268.1:63893-116337 GCA_018398815.1 Conus ventricosus | reverse complement strand
CCCCCTGGAAAATATGATTTTCCGATTTTTTCCCTCGACTCTTCTTTCACTGGAGAATGATTCCAAAATCCTCTCCCTTTCCCTCCTGCCCCGGGAAATGCGGTTCCCGACCCCTTTCCCCCCCGGGACCTTTAAATTCTGGGGTCTCCCGGTTGTGTTCCAACCAGGGCCCTTTTAAAAACCCCTCACGGGTGAAAGGGAAGGTAAAGGGCGAAAGGTAAAGGGTAAAGGGGGCCCTGAAACAGAAAAAAGGGTTTCGTGAAATTACCTTTTTAAATTAAAACATATAAATTTCTTTTTCCCCTTTTTTCCTTAAAAGTTTTCCCCCTGTAGCTTTCCCAAAAATATCTATGCTACCTTAAGGGGACTTCACAGCGGGCCAACGCCCTGAAGGTTCGAGTCTCGGGCCTCGCGGGGTTAAAAATAATTTTTTCCTTCCCCCTAGTGATGCATACCGTTTTAAAAAAACATTGCCCCGACCTTACCGCCCTTTTTTAAAACTACACAGTGGTCATTTTACCCAAGGGGCCCCCTTTTTTCTTTCTGATCATACTCACAATTTTTGGGGACCCCGCACACTAGTAAACCACATGTTTCCCTTCCCTTTCTAGTGTGGCTGGGGAAAGTTCTATCACAAACTCTATGAGGGAGGTCACGTTGAGGGGGCTACTCCATGACCCCCCCCCGGGATGAAAAAATTTTTCCAGAAATATTTTAAAGGATATCATTTCCTTCAACACATTTACCCTGAATCTCAAAAGTGTAACCATCACCTGATTTCCCCAAATTAATAATAACGTTAAAATCAACATCATAAACCCATAAAGATTTCCCAAAATTTTTTCAGTCTTTCTAAAAAAATACATAATTGATCACCCATTACAAGATCTTTTCACAAATCATGATAAAACAACTAGGGTATTAAAATTCAAAGTCAAATTGTGTTTTTATATTAAGATGTGAAGCCATTTTTTTCCCTTGATTTTTGTTACACCCTGTGTTTAAAAAAACCCCTCATAAATGAGAATTTTTCCCGTGTAAATGTTTTCAATAGAATGTAAAAAAAATAAAATAGTCGAAACAGTTTTTCCCACATGTAATTTATGTCCATTGAAAGTCACATGCTTCCATTTTTTGGGACAGTGAAAAATAAAAACAATTGGTTTTCTCATTGCAAAATCAAAACATGTGTATATCTTTTTAAAAGGGGTAATTTGTCATCAAAAATTTTTAAAATATTATCTTCAAAGAATTTAACAAAATGACTGATTTTTTTCATTGTTTACGAAAGAATAAAGCAAAGAATAGATATGAATCATAAACTAAAGTAGTTTTGCTTGTAAAACAATAGTCACTTAAAAGAAAATTATGCAAAAAACCCATTGTTTAAATTTTCCGAGCATAATGCACTGTCAAATGTGATCACACCGTAATCATTAAGAAGACAAAAACAGGAATAGTCTTTCCCTTTAAAGACAGTTACATTTGTCCAGATTTTTATACAGTGAAAAAAAATCTCCCATGACATTTTGTGTTCCGGGCCCTGTTCAACGAATTTAATTCTTTAGTAAAGTATATTTACAAAAAATTTTCCCTTCTGAGAAAAAACCCAGGGGTTTTTAAATGTCGGGATAGGTGGGCATCGAACACTGTTTTTTTTCTTTTCTGTAATCGATGCAGAAACGCACCGTCCATCAGGTTTGTCCCCCAAATAACGGGGTGACGCGGGGACGTGAAGGGTTCTTTTATTTTTTTAAATCCAGCTTTACTGTTTTCTCTCTCAACACCTCTTTTTTGAAAAAGGGGGGGGGTTTTTATGGTCGGTTCGCACTGGTTTTCAGAAATTTTAATAAATACTAGGGGGTTAAAACCTTTAACTGTCCCTGGGTTCTGTCAAAATCCTGAAAGTTTTCAAAATTTTTTTTGAGCGTTCGTTTGATTAAAGAAAAATCATTCGACAAAACAATCTCTAGGTTTCACCTTTAACAGACAAAAAGGAAGGGGTACAACTATCTGCACGGGTTAGATTTTAACCTCCCTTTGCTGTTTTCACGACCTCTGACTTCCGTACGCACTTGGGGTAAAAATTCATCATGAAAATTCTGTCATGTTGAAATCTTTTCTGAACGGGGACATATCCATAAACTGACTGGTGATGGCAACTTTGTACTTCAACTACTTTTTTTCAACATGTTCACATAAAATCCCTTCCATGTTTGCCATTTTGTCTTTAATTAATGCAGAAATTTTTCCGCCACCTGAAAAGGCCCTTCCCATAACACAAAGCTTTTTAGTTCATCAGTGAGTATAAAAGAACTTTTCCTCCCTGAAGGAACGTGCCTTTCTTTTCTTCTCAAAGACCTTGTAAATCGTTTTTTTACAGCTGACTGTGAGCAACTCCAGGCACCCTTTCAAACGTTATGCAGTTCATAAATTTTGGGTTAAACAGTTTTTGTGGGGGTTGTCCGTTTTTTTCGTCCATTGTGTCATCAGTAATCCAAAGGCCCCTTGGTGAGTGCCCGAAAAAAAGCTCGAAGGTGAAAAATCCCAGGTTTCGTTCGCTTTTCCCCTTTATGCAAAAAGCAAAGCCGGTTAAAACGACCCCATTCAGGGGTTTTTCCCCCTTGAACCTTTTCAACTGGACTCAACTTCCATTAAAACTTAACCCCATGCCATTCGATTGGGATGATATGGGTGGTTGAAAGGGGAAGAATTTGACAACAGTTTTAAAATTTCCTCAGGACAAATGAATTGCTTTTTCCACAATCCGAGAAATTTGTCGGAAAACCCACTCGGGAAAAAAAATCGCAATAAGCTTCGCAAAGAACGTAAAAATTTTTCTTCGGGGGAAATCGCTTCGGATACCTTGTCGCTGTATCACCAAAGTCAGATTTAGCGTTTTCCGGAAGAAGACAGGGGAAAAAGGCCCAAAAAATTATAGCTACCTTCCGTGGAACGGAAATTGAGGGCATTTTGGCAAAGGTGCCATGGGGCGCGCCTTTTGAGTGTCTTTTGGCAGAGGGTCACATGAAGGGCAGATCGTTACCCCTTTGGACCCCGGGAAATTAAAAAGAATCAAGAACTCTTTTGAGGTTCTTTTGATCCCGTGACCAGCGAACAATGCATCATGACCGTGGACACGTCTCTTAAGGGTTTTGGGAAACGAAAACTTGTTTTTTTTCCCTGTCCGGGTACACAGTAGGAATGTCAGATTCCGTAGGTCGTTGGTTTTCCGTTTGTACGTCATGACAGTCTGTTTAGAAAAGGAGAAAGTTTGTCTCAGGTTGTTTTTTTTCCTGCATTTCTTTTAGTTCATCGGGGTAATCTGGATTTTAAACCATTTGGATTTTAGGGCTTTGTAGCCTTTCCTGCTCTATGAGGGTTTGATCTGTACTCCCAAACAAGAACAAAGTCCTCCAGCCCCTGTACGTAGGACACCTGGCAAATGGCCCAAATCAAGTCGCAGACGGGGTTATCAATGAACAGGGGGAAAGAAATCGGAGTAGTACGGGTGTGTCGACTAAATTTTGCCAGCGGAAACGTTTCAACTTGCCTCCAAACGCCTACATTTTGGCATGTTGAGATACGGTCTTGAAGCCGAAGTTTCCGCACCACTGGTGCACCCATGTCCGCAAAACCAAAGCCTGCAATCCATTGTGGCCCCGTTTTCTAACACCAGCCATCAACAGATTGAGGGTCCCCAAAACAAGGCCTTTTCAAAATCAGGGGATAATGCGGGTTTTGAAATTTGGTTTGAAAGGGCAATTTTTCCTCAAATGGAACTTGCCACAAAAGAAACATGCTTTGTCTGTCGGCCTGACTGATTTTTGAATTCTTTTGGCCCAAAGGCCCAAAGGTTACGTGGGGGTCGTGTCCACGCCCCGGGAAACGTTTTTTTGAGAAGTAACGGGTCTTTCCCCGGCGGTGGGGTATGTATTGCAAAAGTCATCGAACCGGGGAAAGTCCCGTCCGTTCCCAGGAAGGTTATCCTTGAGGACTCAAAATGACCCCCGATTTCCTTTCCCGAATCCCTGTTGATGGGATAGTACAGACGCTGAGACCAAGTGGAAAATTCTCCTTTCCTAGCCCCGCCCTTTTGGGTGGCTTTCAATATGATCAGCCATTTAAAATTTCCTCAAAGTTTTTTTAAATTGCCTTTCTTTAAGGAAAGTGGCCAGTCTTTGCTCACGCCTGGGAAAATTTCTCTAAAAAGGAGATCCGCGTGATGAAAAGTCTTGTTCGTTTAGATAAAAAGATCCCTCGATCCAAACAAGGCTATAGGGTCAGAAATGACGGGAAAAGATTTTCCTTTTCAGGGCGCACAGAACGGAAACGTTCGTGGGAAAAAAACAGCAGAAATTTAAATTTTTTAGGTTTCTTCTTTAACTGATCCCCAATTAATTTTTTTTCGCGCAAGTGATGGGACAGTGTCAAAGCGCTACCCCTTTAAAAACGACGCAATATACAAAGTCCCCTTTTCCTTTGGCCAACCCCAAAAATTGCGTGACTTTCAAAACGAAAAAAAAAAAACTATCTATGTCATCCGTTTTTCCTCAAAAGGGGGCAACTTTGGGAAAATTTGCCGCTTTTGGTTGAGGCAGGTTGCGGAACCGACTGTGGGAATGGTGGAGGTTCTCTTGATGCCTGATTCTTTTAATTTCGCTCAGTCTCTTTTCTAAAGGGTCAACTTAAATTGGTTCTCGCTTCAGCTTCCCTCTGTATCTTTTTTTTTAACTTTAATTCCCTCTGTAAATCTTTTTCTTCAAATTCAGTTTTCCCCCTGTAATTCCTTTCTCACTTTCTAGTTTCCCCTTTTTTTTCTTCTCTTTCTATTTCCTTTCTTACTTTCTGTTTCCCTTGATTTTTTCCTTTCTCTTTGCGTCTGCCCTATCATGCATTGTGAACATAGTTTTGAAGTTTTTCTCCTCAAAACCCCAAAGGGTTTCCCCTTGTTTAACATATTTATCAAAATCATCCTAAGAATGTAGATATAAACACCCAAACAAAATCAAAATATGAAAAAAAATTGGCGATATATGATAAAGTTAGTTTCACAAAAACCGTAATTATGGTTTAAAATACGAATTCAATTTCCGGTGAAACAGAAAACCGTTACTAAAAAGGGTAGAAAAGAAATCCAAAGGGAAAGTATTTTCCAAAAAAAATTTGCAACGTTATCAATTTTTGGAAATTTACAAAAAAAATGAATTTAAAACAAAAAATTTTCCCCAAGAAAAAAGAAAAAAAAACACAATAAAGTTTTCTGAAAATAAATTCTTTATAAAGCTTTAGTTTTAAATGTTCTTGGTCAGTCTTTTTTTCTTACTTAATTTTTAAAAGAATTTACAAAAAAAATGTACCGCCTATACAAAAAAAAAGAAAAAAATTTACAAAACAAAGGAACACAAACAATTTAAAAAAAGGGGAAGAAACAAAACTAGCGGAAATCCTACCCAAAAAAATGAAAAAATTTTAAAAAAAAAATAGATAGGAGCTTATTGAGGGAAAGGTTTTTAAAAGATTTTGAAAAAGGGGGGAGAAAGGAAATGAAAAGGGTACACAGGGCCGGAATGTGAGCAGAAAAACAAAAAAAGCAAAAGAAGCCCACGACAGCACCCCAGTGGTCCTGTCTCCCCTGAAACTGGAGAGGGGAAAAAAAAAAATCCCCTGCAAATATACACCACACTACATAAAAATACAAAATACTAAACAAATCAAAAAATGCCATTACCAAAAATGAAAGAAAATCTCGCCCCCCCAGAAAAAAAATGATCAAAGATAAAGTGTTTATTGGGCAGAGCGGTAATCAACTCCCCCACCTACAATATTAGCGTGCGGAGGAGAAGTTTATCCCACACTTGAGGGGGAAGGGGGAAAATCAAAATGAAAAAATAGGAAAGCGAAAGAAAAAAGATATTTATGGAAGGGAAAGACTATTGCTCCCAACGCCTGTTCCCCCCGCTAAAGCGGGAAAAGGTTGGGGTATCAGTCCTGGGAAAAGGGGAAAAAATTCAATCCTCGGGGAAAGGACAGCGATTCCCCAACGCCCCCGCCCCTTTCTGCCAGGTAGGCAAGGGGGTTGGGCATCGGTCCTGAGGGGGGAAAAAAGGGTCAAAAAGGGAAAAACCCCAAAAAAAAAAATTTAAAGGGAGTAGAGCAACCAAAAGAAATCTAACCACCCTTAAACCCATAGAAATAGAAAAAAAAAAAAAATTGAAATATTATACACAATAAAAAATTAACTAATTTTTTTTTTTTTCCTTCCCTCAAACCCTTGAGGGCACAAATAAAATCCTTTTTTTCCTTTCCCCAAAACCCTTAGGGTTCAAAAATAAATCTTTTTTTTTTAAAACCCCCGGCACAAAAAGAAAACTTTTTTCTTTTTTTTTTTTTTTTTTTTTTGGGAAAACAAACGGGCTAGGGTTTGGGGAAAAGGAGTCGGGGTCACCACGCCCTGTCACTTTTGCTACCCGCATTCATACAGCATTTTCCTTTTGCACACGCAATCTCTCAATCAACCCAAAAAGGGCACTACGAATGTTTTTTTTTCTCCCCTTTTTGGGAAAAACTTTTCTAAATCACATAAACCGTTTCAACAAATTTATACAGAAGTCTCTTTCCCCCTGAGAGGCAAACAACCCCTCAAGACCATAAAGTCCGGCCTTCAACAAATTGGCCCCCGAACTTCAACCCGGAAAATAAATGATTCTCTCACTCCTTTATGCTATCCTGACCCCATTTCGTTCGCCTATCCTTTCAGGTTTTCCCCGTTCTCTCAAATCATCTCGCCCCCCGATTTCTCCCCTCCTGGAATATGACTTCCGATTCCTTTCCCCGACTCTTTTGTCACTGGGGAAAAGATTTCCAAATCCTCTCCCTCGTCTCCCCCGTCCCTGGGGAGATGACGAGTTCCCGACTCCTCCCCTGGGTCCTTAAATTCCCGGGCTGCCTACCGGGTTCCTCACACATGGCCTCTTCAACACCTCCGGGTGAAAAGGGTGAAGGGTGAAGGGGGGAAAGGTTTTAAAAGGGTGAAAGGGGTGAAAACACGAATAGGTTGTGTAAGTAACCTTCTTTAAACAACTAGAATTTTTTTCTTCCTCTTTTCCTTAAGTTTTTTCCCCGTGCTTTTCCCCCCAAATATCTATCGCTCACCCGGTAATGACTGGTCAGCCGAGGACCCAAAGTCCTGAAGGTTCGAGTCTTAGGCCTTTTGTGGGTTAAAACAATTCTTTCCTTTCCCCCGTGATGCATATCAGTGTCAAAAAAAACATGCCAGCACCTTACCAGCCCTTGTTAAAAATATCACTCAGTGTCACTTTCACCCCAAAGGCCCCCCTTTTTCTTATGAGTCTACTCACAATTTTTGGGGACGGGGCCCAACTGTCAAGCCCCCATGAATATCCCTTTCCTTCTGTGTGGCATGGGGAAATGATTCAACACTAACTTTGTGGGCGTCCCCCTGCCTTTATGTGAGGCTACGTACATGACAAAAGTAAAAATGCCGCCATCTCTCATGACCAACCCAAAAACTTCCTATGTATGGTGCAGGAGGGGGAACTAATGGAAGAACATCATCCGAAAATTTTGACCTTTGCTTTTTAAGCTAAGTCATCGTTCGCATCTCCAAATAAAATGGATTTTAAAAAGAAACAAGCTGAATTTTCAAACTGTAAACTGTGTAAAATTCGTCTTTGTCTTCCATCTCAATCTCCCCTACTTGCACACTTCAGTAGACACGTTGAGAAATTTGACCATAAATTTCTGTGAATTTTTTTTCTTTTGGACAAAAAAGTGGCAGCACTGACCTATTGGCTTTTTTTTTAAATCCAAGTCACGTGACAGCACGTGTAGCTTTCTCCTTCACAATCACCACTCAGCACTGAATCACCTTAAACATGTTCCTTCCACTGGGCCCACAACACGGACAAGGAAAACAAGAACACAACAGGACCACAAGGAAAACAAGAAAAATGTTGCTTCCATGGGGGCCCCCAACACGGACCACAAGGAAAACAAGAACACAACACGACCACAAGGAAAACAAGAACACAACACGGACCACAAGGAAAACAATACATGTTGTTCCTTCCACTGGGCCCACAACACGGACCACAAGGAAAACAAGAACACAACACGGACCCCCAAGGAAAAAAAGAACATGTTGTTCCTTCCACGGGGCTCACAACACGGACCACAAGGAAAACAAGAACACAACACGGACCACCAGGAAAACAAGAACACAACACGGACCCCCAGGAAAACAAGAACACAACACGGACCACAAGGAAAACAAGAACACAACACGGACCACAAGGAAAACAAGAACATGTTGTTTCTTCCACTGGGGCCCACAACACGGACCACAAGGAAAACAAGAACACAACACGAACCACCAGGAAAACAAGAACATGTTCCTTCCGGTGGGGCCCCACAACACGAGACCACAAGGAAAACAAGAACACAACACGGACCACAAGGAAACCAAGAACACAACACGGACCACAAGGAAAACAAGAACACAACACAGACCACAAGGAAAAACAAGAACACAACCCCCGGACCACAAGGAAAACAAGAACAGAACAAGAACAGAACAGTTGAAGTTCCAGCGTCTCAAAGGAACGAGTGACGTCGTGCACGCCTACTCTTCATGCTCTACACCCCAACGCCAAACTAGAAGGCCACAGTAGGGCAGAAATCCAGAAGAGTTGGTCACGTGAGTGTTAACTGTAGTGGACGCGGCAATGATGGCGATGACTAAAACAAAGTGTGGCAGTTCGGATAAGGGGCGTGGAAAGAGGGGGTAGAGTAGAAAAAGGGTTGGGGGGAGAGAGAGTGACTGAATACAAACTGTTATCACGAAATCTAATAGGTTTTCTATTTCATTTATACAACAGCTTTAAACTAAAAACTTCTGAAATCAAATAGTATCGCTAAAGATCGATCGTTGGAAGGCTTTGTTCATGAGAGAGAGAGAGGAGAGAGAGAGAGAGAGAGAGAGAGAGAGAGAGAGGAGAGAGAGAGAGAGAGAGAGAGAAGAGAGAGAGAGAGGGAAATGACAATGTTTTAATGTTAGACCTCCGGCCTGTAGACATAGATTACACATAAACAATGTAGTGGCTATCCAAACAGACGGATGATAGGAATCAACTTAAATTTGTAGCAATAATATGTTCTTCCTGTGTCTCAGTGCATAAAAAAATATACATAGCTACATCACGAATGACTCTGATTTCCTCACTACACAATAAATGTCGTTGCTTTACTCGTTGACCAGTTAGCCTTTAAATGCTTTGATTTTATTTATCTCTTAAGTAATGCCAAGCTTCGTATCGAAAGAAACAATGTAGCTCATCTTCACGTTCTTAAAAAATGGGCACTGCACATCCTCAGAAGCATTGCTCCTGTAGCGTCTATCATTTATGCCTAATCTGAATCCAGTGAGTGCTGATCTAAATTTGTTAATGGTTATCATTGATAAGAATTGTCCGGTTTTGAAAGTAATTTGAAAGAGCAATAGAATTTGAATCTATCGCCATCCTAATCTTGGATTCCCATGTCTGTTGAAAACAGGAGAGAGAGAGGAGAGAGAGGAGAGAGAGAGAGAGAGAGAGAGAGAGAGAGGAGAGAGAGAGAGAGAGAGAGAGAGAGAGAGAGAGAGAGAGGAGAGAGAGAGAGAGAGAGAATGGATTTTGGACAAGGAAGCTGTTCGGTCAATTTGATTATCATTTAATTTTTTTCAAACTGTCCAATTCAGGCATTCAGAAAGTCTCCTGAAGCAAACACATGTTAATTTCAGCTTCTCGGTCTGCCTGTCACATCTAAGGGACATGGCAGCGTGAAACAGACAACCACCACTTCTGTCTTCAGAGGCGCACAGGCTGCTGGCATCCGTGGCATGTAATTCTGGTGCATATTTCGTTTGATGTCGTGTTTGCGGATCTTAAGCCTTTTGGCAGCGTTTGTGCTTTCACCATGACAAACATGTTGGTCAGTTCTTAAAATCCTTCAGCTTTGAAACGTTGTGTGTGTGTGTGTGTGTTGTGTGTGGTGTGTGTGCGTGCGTGCGTGCGTGCGTGCGTGCGTGCGTGCGTGTGTGTGTGTGTGTGTGTGTGTGTGTGTGTGTGTGTGTGTGTGTGTGTGTGTGGTGTGTGTGTGTGTTTGTGTGTGCATATGTATGTTGTGTGTTGGTGTGTGTACGTGTGTGTATGCATGGTGTGTGTGTGTGTGTGTGTGTGTGGGAGAGAGAGAGAGAAGAGAGAGAGAGAGAGAAGAGGAGAGAGAGAGAGAGAGAGAGAGAGAGAGAGAGAGAGAGAGAGAGAGAGAGATCACAGCAGTACAGAGATTCTTCTTTATAACTGGAAACATGTTTACAACAGCAACACTGAAACTGAGAGGGACATAGAGAGGCAGGACCAGGGGTGGTTGGAGGGATGGATAGAGAGAGAAGGGATGGGGTGAGGATGAGGACAAGAAGGCAGACCAGGTGTTGGTGTGGAGGAGGGATGGGGACATAGAGAGCAGGACAGGTGGGGGTAGTGAGGGATGGGGACATAGAGAGCAGGACCAGGGTGGTGGTGGTGGTGGAGGGGATGGGGACATAGAGAGGCAGGACAGGGTGGTGGTGGTGGTGGAGGGGGATGGGGACATAGAGAGGCAGGACCAGGGTGGTGGTGGTGGTGGAGGGGGATGGGGACATAGAGAGGCAGGACCAGGGTGGGTGGTGGTGGTGGAGGGGGATGGGGACATAGAGAGGCAGGACCAGGGTGGTGGTGGTGGTGGAGGGGATGGGGACATAGAGAGGCAGGACCAGGGTGGTGGTGGTGGTGGAGGGGGATGGGGACATAGAGAGGCAGGACCAGGGTGGTGGTGGTGGGGGGAGGGGGATGGGGACATAGAGAGGCAGGACCAGGGTGTGGTGGTGGTTGGAGGGGGATGGGGACATAGGAGGCAGGACCAGGGTGGTGGTGGGGTGGAGGGGGAGGGGGACATAGAGAGGCAGGACCAGGGTGGTGGTGGTGGGAGGGGATGGGGACATAGAGAGGCGGACCAGGGTGTGGTGGTGGTGGAGGGGATGGGGACTAGAGAGCAGGACCAGGGTGGTGGTGGTGGTGGAGGGGGATGGGACATAAGAGGCAGACCAGGGTGGTGGTGGTGGTGGAGGGGGATGGGGACATAGAGAGGCAGGACCAGGGTGGTGGTGGTGGTGGAGGGGGATGCCAGGCTCTGAGATGAATCAGGATGATCAAAGGGCCTAGGACTGGAGCATTCATGCCAAATTTTTCACGACTACGGGAAGACCGCAGCGGTGGGGGAGGTGGAGGGGCAGGGAAGGACACCCCGAGGAAAACAGAGTGAAATATGCAGGGGAGAGGAGGGGGGGGGGGGGGGGGGTTGGAGGGTAGACCTCTCGTCATTCAGATACCACCTGATGCCCTTGTTGTACATGCCTTTTGTTCCCTGTCGGATCTGAACCTGTGAAAATAGCATCGTGGAAAAAAGTCAAACTAGTGAAGTATCAGCGTTCAGTTGTATTGGAACAAAAATTCCATTCACTGTGTGATGGTTTTAGTTTCATGTCTAGTAGTTGTTGATAATTCCTTTTGGAACATGAATAGTATTGTTCTTCTCTTCGTAGTTGCCTGTGTTTCTTACTGTTTGGCCATTATGCTTATTCCTCGCTCTGTTCATCTGTAAATTTCGTATCAAAGAATCTGTTGGTTTGTGTTATTTCATGTGTGTTCCACCCCAACCCACCTTTTTTCGCACTTCCTGTTGTATTTTTCTTCCAACTATGTGCGAACTGACCACTCTCTTCCATTCAACCAAAAAAATTGATTTTTCTGTGTGAAATCGTGATTATTTTGTTTAATCGTATCAAGATTTGGACAGTTTTCGCATTAACTTTTCCTTTCTATATCAAAGCCCCCCCCCCCCCCCCCCTCTCCTTCCTCTCCCTCCTTTTCCACCGTTCCCTTCACCTGATCAAAAAGCACCTAGGAGGAACAACAACAATAAAGTCCTTTGTTGTGTCCCTCCATTTCTTTCCTGTTCCTATGTTGTCATCCCCCCCCCCCCCCCCCCCCCCATCCCATCCCCTCTTCTAAACGGTAGAAAGTTTTCGGGCAGCAAGCCCGGCAGAAATCTATCCAAAAGCTGGCTTCGTTTCATGAACAGCGTCAAAGTGTTTGGCCACGTCGGCAGTTCAGTCAGGCGTGGCCGTCTTGGATGGTCCGGGTCGGAGGGGCGGGGCTATTGCACAGGCGACAGGGAGCAGGAGGAGAGGGAAGAGAAGGGAAGGAGAAGGGACTGCGCTTGTTGCATAAAGCAGTTCGCAAGAACGCAGAGGAAACGGGGGTGGGGGTGAAAGAGGGGAGGGTTGGGGTATGGTGGGAGCGGGGAGAGGTTAGGGAGGGAAAGGGTGGTGGGTGCAGACATTGAAGAAAGTTGTTAGGGGCGCACACCTTTCGCTGAAAATGTATTCTTGTGTGACGAAAGGTGGTTGGCTAGGGAGAGGAGAAAGGGGGCAGGTGGAGTGGGTGGGAGACGGTGGACGGAGTGCAAGACAGAATGTTGAAGTCTGGAGAGAGAGGGTGTTGCAGAGTGGGTGGGGGTGTTTATGTCTTTATGACTGAACATTGTCACCAGAGTTTACGATTGGTGTGATGGCTATTTTATTAGTTTGGGGAGGCGTCGTAGCACTAGAATCACAACAAATGTCATGTTGAACACTGACCTGAAAAAGCACAGGACTATCAGCTGCGTAATAATGTCGCCAATGCCCAATAAACATGTTAGAGGAACGAACTGTTCTGAACAAACGGGATGATTGGCTGTGTCGAAACGTTGTGGATTTGTAGGGGAAAAGGCGTGATGTTGGGACATAGGGTTATACATAGTTTATGTAACGAAAAGGTCGGAGGTAGGGGAAATAGAATAACCATTACGGTAAGTAAAGGGGGTGAGTTAGGGAATTTGTTATACCATTACAGTTTTATGTAAACGTAAAGGTTTCGTTGGTTATGGACATATGATTAAACCATTACAGTTTATGTAACGTGAAGGTCGTGATGTTAGGGACTATGATTAAACCATTAACGTTTTGTACGAAAAAGGTCGTGATGTTGGGACTATGAATAAAACATTACAGTGTAACGTGAAGGTGGTGATGTATGGACATATGATATATACCATTACAGTTTATGTAACGTGAAGGGGTGATGTTATGGACATATGATTATAACATTACAGTTATGAAACTAAAGGTGTGATGTAGGGACTGTGATTTAAACCATTACAGTTTAGTAACGGAAGGTCGTGTGTTTGGATAGTTTTAAACTTACAGGTAACGTGAAGGTGGTGATGTTTGGACATATGATTTACATTACAGTTTATGTGTACTTGTGGGCCCCTCCTCCCTCCCGTAAAAAAGGGGATAAGGAAAGCCATAAATGTCTTTCTGTCAGATGAAGCAGGGATTCATGTCCTTTACGTCATGCAGACTTCCCTGAAGTTTTGAGTCCAGTCTCTCTTTTCCTCTCTCTCTCTTCTCTCTCTCTCTCTCTCTCCCCTCTCTCTCTCTCTCTCTCGAAAAACGTTGAATGTACCCCCCCCTTCATTTCTGATGGATGGCCTATTTCAGTCTCTCTCTCTCTCTCTCTCTTCTCTCCCCCTTCTTTTCCTCTCCACACACACACCACACACACACACACACACCCCACACACACACACACCCCACGCACGCACGCACGCACGCACGCACGCAGCACACACACACACACACACACACACACACACACACACACAACACACACACAAAACACCACTCATCATATTCATCGTCGTCGTCGTCGTTGTCGTCATCGTCGTCATCACCATCATCATCATCATCATGACGGTAACTTTGCTCCCTTTCATAATACATCAAAACTTAATCGAATCTGAGACATACGACACCTGCATTGTTGGCCAGGAAATGAGTATCATCTTAGGGAGTAGTTTATTACGGGGATAGAACGCCCTTGCATTGTTCTCGTTCTCCGTCTAAACCCGCATGGCACTCAACTCTGCCTATGGCATCGTTTCCGTTCTCCAGTCTGACCAGGCAGGCACTCAACTCTGCCTATGGCTTGTTCTCGTTTCCAGTCTGACCAGGCATGGCACTCAACTCTCCCTATGGCATTGTTCTCGTTCTCCAGTCTGACCAGGCATTGGCACTCAACTTGCCTATGGCATTGTTCTCGTTCTCCAGTCTGACCAGGCATGGCACTCACTCTGCCTATGGCTTTGTTCTCGTTTCCAGTCTGACCAGGCATGGAAACTCAACTTACCTATGGCATTGTTCTCGTTCTCCAGTCTGACCCCGCATGGCACTCAACTCTACCTAAGAGTTGGCCTTTGGCTGAAATATTCAACACATCAATGCTTCTGATAGGATTTGAACCCATGGCCTCCAAAGCTGCAAGCCCACGGGGCCCACCACTGCCCCCGGCTGTTGCTTTATGAACTGGATTATCATTACCTTTCTCTTCTTTTTTTCCCTCTGGATTTTTCTTAGTGTTCATATTTTTTTAAATGACATAATAAATCCAGATACTTTTCCCACGTCGCTGAAAGAAAAAAGAAATTATTCATAAATTTTGTTCAGAAAAGATCTAAATCTTCTTATTTCTTCATTCAATCGTTACCTGCTTATCTACTTGTGCATTTATTTTATCTATTTTTTTATTTATTTTTTTTCATAATATACAAAGTCTTCCTCCCCACTACAACACTTACATGTATTAGCTTTCAGTGTATGATGATAACTTTGGGTTTATGAAGCAAGAGATAAGAACATGGACTAGAAAAAAAGAATCAACATTAATTTTTAAAGTGAAGTTGTAAAAAGTTCTGGATTGTGGTCAGCGTTTTGGTCGAGAGTGGGACAACATGTCCCGACTGTGAGGTTAGAGAAAGACAAGTAAAAACATAATGAGAGAGCAAAGCAAATACCACACACACACACAGAGAGAGAGAGAGAGAGAGAGAGAGAGAGAAGAGGAGACGAATAGTAAAGTTCAGAAATCTTCACAAGATCGGTAACGTCACCTATCCTGGAATCATTCTGACGCTTGCAATTCCTCAGAAGTAAGTGACTTTCCCTGATTCAAGCCACAAAATACGGTAGGTTTTCCCCAAAAGGGGATTAACACATCACCTCGCTAAACCAGTAGGAAACCACACCTGAACTTTGACCTTGCAGGTCAAAGACGAAATGGATGCGATGAGATGAATTGAGTGGTCCACAAGCGCGCCCTAAAACGCTTCTGCTAAGAGCGGACCGCGAGTTTCGTGGGTACTGCATTTACCACAGTCGACACATAGTGTGCAGTGATGGACCACAAACCTTGCTCTGCACATGCAGAGATTATTTTACACAGAATAGAAAGCTGAGGGTTGCAAAGGAACATACAGAGAGAGAGAGAGATGAGGAGAGAGAAGAGAGGGGGGGGGTGGAGGAGATGAGAGAGAGAGAAGAGAGAGAGAAGAGAGAGAGAGAGAGGAGAGAGAGAGAGAGATACCCAATGAGCAATGCAAACAGAAACCTGGCGACAAATTTGTAAACCATTTTTAGCTATCTTGACATAACTGCTGAACTTGGAAGGGATGCCAATGTGTGTGCGAACAAAGCAAAAGCAAAACAAAGCACGATGTCAGTGGGGGCGCTTGCAGCTTTCCTTGGCCGCTGCTGGGTGGGCCTGATCGTGCAGATGTTTTTCTTAGACGACTAGGGTGAGGTACCAATCAGTTCAGATGGGCGTAGTCACGTGTTTCATGCGGGAACAAGAACACATGAAACACGATCAGTTTCAGTTCAGCATCTGAAGGAGGGATGACATCGGGGAGCAGTCTTCATCGGGAGACGTCTTCATCGGGTGGAGCGTCTTCACGGGTAGGACCAGTTTCATCGGGTGGGCAGTCTTCCGGGTAGGAGCCAGTCTTCATTGGGTGGGAGCATGGTCTCGTTGGGTGGGACCAGTCTTCATCGGTGGGACCAGCTTCACGGGGACAGTCTTCATACGGGTGGGACCGCTTCATCGGGTGGGAGCACAGTCTTCAGCTACACCCTGTCCCAAATGAAGGTAACAGATGGCACAAATCCTGAAGAGTGGTAACGTATGTTAAATGCAAAAAGAATGCAATGAATGAAGAATGTTGGCAGACTGGGTGGGAACTGGCGAGAGTGGTGAGGTACGTTTGGGAGGAGGAGATGGGGGGTGGGGTATTTGGGTGAGTGAGCACTAATAGTTATTAATAAATTAAATGTTTTTCTAGTGTATGAATGACTCTGAAGGTAAATTATACTCTTGAATTATTTTAGAGAGGTCTTTTGGGAAGAGGAAGGAGAGAGAGAGAGAGAGAGAGAGACTTAAAAAAACAGCTGTTCATTTATTTGATTTCTCAAACTGTCCAATCAGGCATTAGCAACACCATGAAGCAAAAAACATGTTAATTTCCCTTGCTATCTGCCTGTCAATTGAAGGACAAGGCGACATGAAACAGACAGCCTCTCCTCTTTTCTTCAAAGGCACAACAGCAGCCACGAACCGTATTCCAGTGCATTTTAACTGCAGGCAGCCACGACACGTAATTGCGTGCCTATTTAAATAGCGGCAGCCACGACACGTAATTCCAGTGCCTATGTCACTGCAGGCAGCCACACAGTAATTCCAGTGCCTATTTCAAAACTGCAGCTCAACATCCGTAATCTGCAAACCAGCCTATTTCCGTGCTATTTCAACTGCCAGACACGTAATTCCCGTGCCTATTTCAAGCAGGCAGCCACGCACGTAATTCCCGTGCCTTTTTCAACTGCAGGCAGCCACGACACGTAATTCCAGTGCCTATTTCAACTGCAAGGCAGCCACGACACGAATTCCCGTGCCTATTTCACTGAGGCACCACGACAGTAATTCCGTGCCTAATTCTAACTGCAGGCAGCAGACATAATCCGTGCCTTTACTGCAGGTCAGCCACGCACGAATTCCAGTGCCTTTTCAACTGCAGGCAACCACAGTATTCCAGTGCTTTTCTGGCAGGAAAGTAATTCGTGCCTATTTCAAACTAGGCCACGACACGTAATTCCAGGCTATTTCAAAAATGCAGGCACAAACGTAATTAGTGCATAAATGTTTGAAGTCGTGTTCTGATAAGAAAATGAAATCGTCGACGCCTTGAGTGTTGTGGCTTTTCAAACGTGGCCAAAGTCGTCTGTTCTAAACTCTTCAGCTTTTAAACACGCGGTGGGTGTGTGGTGTTGTATGTGTGGTTGTGTGGGGGGTTTAAATTAAATACGTCACCATCCAGGTATTTAGAAAAAAAATACCCTGATCATCACAAAAATATAAAAATAAATAAATAAATAAATAAATAATAAATAAATAACCATCTCTGATTAAAACTTGAAAAACAAATTGTTTTGTATGGGATGAGAACAGTGGGGTGTGTGTGTGTGTGGTGTTGTGTGGTGTTGTTGTGGGTGAGGTTTGGACATAGAAAAAAAGGAAAGAAGGGAATTGAAAAACAATGAATGAGGTTAAAAAACAAGGGAGGATTTAATCATTCTGTTTAATGTTTTACATCGGGGGGGGGGGGGGGGGGCGGGAGGCCCCATTGGAAACAGCAACACCTGAACCTGAGATGCGCGGGACATAGAGAGGAGGACCAGGGTGGTGGGGTGGTGGAGGGGAATGGGTGACATATGAGAGGCAGACCAGGGTGGGAGGTAGGTGTTGGAGGGGGATGGGGGACATTAGAGAGGCAGGACCAGGGTGGTGGTGGTGTGGGGTGGAGGGGGATGGGGACATAGAGAGGGCATAGGACCAGGGTGGGGGTGGGTGGTGGAGGGGGATGGGGACCTAGAGAGGCAGAGGACCCGGGTGGTGGTGATGGTGGTTGGGAGGGGGATGGGGACAATAGAGAGGCAGGACCGGGTGGTGGTGGTGGTGGAGGTGGCTGGGGACATAGAGAGGCAGGACCAGGGTGGTGGTGGTGGTGGAGGGAACAGGATGGGGACATGCAGAGGCAGGAAACCAGGGTTGGGTGGTGTGGTGGTGGCGGGGGATTGGGACCATAGAGAGGCAGGGACCAGGGTGGTGGTTGGGTGGTGGAGGGGGATGGGGACATAGAGAGGCAGGACCAGGGTTGGTGGTGGTGGTGGAGGGGGATGGGGACATAGAGAGGCAGGACCAGGGTGGTGGTGGTGGTGGAAGGGGGCTGGGGACATTAGGTAGGGCCGGAGACCAGGGTTGGTGGTGGTTGGTGTAGGGGGATGGGGACATAGAGACGGCAGGGCCAGGGGGTGGTGGGTGGTGGAGGGAGGGAGGGATGGGGAATTAGAGAGGCGGACCAGGGGTTGTGGTGGTGGTGGTGGGGGATGGGGCCATAAGAGGGCAGGACCGGGTGGTGGTGGTGGTGGAGGGGTTTATGGGGACATAGAGAGCAGGACCAGGGTGGTGTGGTGTGGTTGGAGGGGGATGGTGACATTCGAGAGGCAGGACCAGAGGGTGGTGGTGGTGGTGGAGGGGGGGATGGGGACATAGAGAGGCAGGACAGGGTGGAGGTGGTTGGTGGCAGGGGGGAGGGGGATGCAGGCTCTGAGATGCATCAGGTATGATCAAGGGCCTAGGGACCTGGAGCATATTCATGCCAAATTTTTCACGACTACGGGAAGAAAGAACCGCAGCGGTTGGGGGAGAGTGGAGGGGCAGGGGGATGGACAACACGAGGGAAAACAGAGTGAAATATGCAGGGAGAGAGGTGGGGGGGGGGGGGGGGGGTGTGTGGAGGCGTAGACCTCTCGTTCATTCAGATACCACCATGATGCCCTTGTTTGTACATGCCTTTTGTTCCCTGTCGGATCTGAAAACCTGTGGAAAATAGCATCGTGGAAAAAAGTCAAAAACTAGTGAAGTATCAGCGTTCAGTTGTCTGGGAACAAAATTTCCATTTCACCTGTGTGATGGTTTTCGTTTCATTGTCTAGTAGTTGTTGATAATTCTTTTGGAACATGAATAGTTATTGTTCTTCTCATCGTACGTTGCCTGTGTTTCTTACTGTTTGGCCTTAAGTTTATTCCTCGTTGTACATTTGTAAATTTCGTATTCAAAAGAATCTGTTTGGTTTGTGTAATTTCATGTGTGTTCCACCCCAACCCACCTTTTTTTCGCACTTCCTGTTGTATTTTTCTTCCAACTATGTGCGAGAAATGACCACTCTCTTCCATTCAACCTAAAAAACTTGATTTTTCTGTGTGAAATTGTGATTATTTTGTTTACTCGTATCACAGTTTGGACAGTTTTCGCATTAACTTTTCCTTTCTATATCAAAGCCCCCCCCCCCTCCCCCCTCTCCTTCCTCCTCCCTCCTTTTCCACCGTTCCCTTCACTGATCAAAAGCACCTGGAGGAACAACAGCAATAAAGTCCTTTGTTGTTTCCCTCCATTTCTTTCTGTTCCTCTGTTGTCATCCCCCCCCCCCCCCCCCCCCCCCCCCATTCCCATCCACCCCTCTTCTACCGGTTTAGAAAGTTTTCGGGGCCGCAAGCCCCGGCAGAAATCTATCCAAAAGCTGGCTTTCGTTTCATGAACAGCGTCAAAGTGTTGGCCACCGTCGGCAGTTCAGTCAGGCGTGGCCGTTCTGGATGGTCCGGGTCGGAGGGGCGGGGCTGGGGCTATTGCACAGGCGACAGGGATGGCGCCGGAGGAGAGGGAAGAGAATGGACGGAGAAGGGACCTGCGCTTGTTGAATAAAGCAGTTCGCAAGAACGCAGAGAAACGGGGGTGGGGTGGCATGAAAGAGGGGAGGGTTGGGGTATGGTGGGAGCGGGGAGAGGTTTAGGGAGGGAACGGGTGGTGGGTGCAGACATGAAGAAACGTTGATAGGGGCGCCCACCTTTCGCTGAGATGTTTCTTGTGTGACGAAAGGTGGTTGGCTAGGGGAGAGGAGAAGGGGGAGGTGGAGTGGGTGCGGAGACGGTGGACGGAGTGCAAGACAGAATGTTGCAAGTCTGAGAGAGAGCGTGTGTTGCAGAGTGGGTGGGGTGTTTATGTCTTTATGGACTGAAACATTGTCCCCAGAGTTTACGATTGGTTGTGATGGCTATTTTATTAGTATGGGGTGCGTCCGTTAGCATATGGAATCCCAACAAAGTCATGTGGAAACCACTGACCTGAAAAAGCACAGGGCCTATCAGCTGCGTAATATGTCGCCACTGCCAATACACACATGTTAGAGGAAACGGGAACTGTTCTGAACAAAAACGGGACGATGATTGGTGGTCGTAAACGTTGGGGATTTTGCTAGCAGTTGAAGGTCGTGCGGTTATGGAACATAAGATTATAACCCTTACAGTTTCTGTATACGTAAAGGTTGTGATGTTATGGACATATGATTATAACCATTACAGGGTAACGTGAAGGTGGATGATATGTTATGGACATATGATTATAACCATTACAGTTTATTAACGTAAAGGTCGTGATGTTATCGCGGACCCTATTGATTATAACCAATACAGGTTTAGTAACGTGAAGGACGAGATGATATGGAATATGATTATAACATTACAGTTATGTAAGTTAAAGGGTCGTGATGTTATGGAATATTGTTATAACCATTTACAGTGTTAAACGTGAAGTGGTGATGTTATGGACATATGATTTCACCATTACAGTTTATGTAACGTGAAGGGTGGGGGGTGATGTTCAGGACATCTGATTATCACCCTTACAGTTTATGTAACGTAAAGGTCGTAGAATGTTATGTAATATGATTATAACATTACTGTTTATGTAACGTGAAGGGTCGTGTGATGTTCTGGCCATATGATTATAACCATTACAGTGTAACGTGAAGGTGGTGATGTTATGGAATATGATTAGATAACCATTTCAGTTTATGTTGCTACTTGTGGGCCCCTCCTCCTCCCGCTGTAATGGATAAAAGGAAAGCCCATCATGCTCTTTCTGTCAGATGAAGCAGGGATTCATGTTTTACGTCATGCAGAACTTCCCCTGAAGGTTTGAGTCAGTTCTCTCTCTCTCTCTCTCTCTCTCTCTCTCTCTCCTCTTCTCTCTCTTCCCTCCTCTCTCTCTCTCGCAAACGTTGGAATGTACCCTCCTTCATTTCTGATATGGCTAGGCATAATTCCAGTCTCTTCTTCTCTCTCTCCTCTCTCTCTCTGTCTCCTCTCTCTCACACACCACACACACACACACCACTCACACACACACACACACACACCACACGCACGCCGCCACCACGCACGCACGCACGCACACACACACCCACACACACACACACACACACACACACACACACCCCGCACACCACAACTCAGCATATTCATCGTCGTCGTCGTCGTTGTAGTCATCGTCGTCATCACCCTCATCTTCATCATCATGGCGTAATTAGCTCCCTTTCTTAATACATCAAAACATTAATCGAATCTGAGACATCAGACACCTGCATTGTTGGCCCGAGGGAAATGAGTATCATCTTAGGGGACCCGTAGTATTTAGTGGATAGAAGCCCTTGCATTGTTCTCGTTCTCCAGTCTGAGCCCGCATGGCACTCAACTTATGCTATTGCAACGTTCTCGTTCTCCAGGTCTGACCAGGCATGGACCTCACCTCTGCCTATGGCATTGTTCTCGTTCTCCAGTCTGACCAGGCCTCGGCACTCAACTTACCTAGGGCATTTGTTCTCGTTCTCCAGTCTGACCAGGCATGGCACTCAACTCTGCCTATGGCAATTGTTCTCGTTTCCAGTCTGGACCAGCATGGCACTCACTCTGCTAATGGCATTGTTCTCGTTCTCCAGTCTGACCAGGCATGGAACTTCAACTCTACCTATGGCATTGTTCTCGTTCTCCGTCTGACCCCGCATGGCACTCAACTCTACTAAGAGATGCCTGGGCTGAAAATATTCAACCACATCAATGTTCTGATAGGATTTGAACCCTATGGCCTCCAACGCTGCAAGCCCACGCTTGGCCAGCCACTGTCCCCCGGTGTTTGCTTTATGAACTGGGATTTATCATTACCTTTCTCTTCTTTTTTCCCTCCTGGATTTTCTTCCGTGTTCCTATTTTTTTAAATGACCTTAATAAATCCAGATACTTTTCCACGTCGCTGAAAGCCACCCGAATTTATTCCTATTATGTTCAGAAAAGATCTAAATCTTCTTATTTCTTCATACAATCGTTTACCTGCTTATCTACTTGTGCATTTATTTTCTCAATTTATTTATTTATTTATTTCATACTATTACAAAGTCTTTCCTCACCACTACACCCATACTTACATGTATAGCTTTCAAGTGTATGATGATAACTGGTTCCATGAAGCAAGAGATAAGAAACATGGACTAGAAATAAGAATCAACAATAATTTTTAAAGTGAAGTTGTAAACGTTCTGGATTTGTGGTCAGCGTTTAGTCGAGAGTGGGACAACACTGTCCTGACTGTGAGGTTAGAGAAAGGACAAGTAAAAAATACTGAGAGAGCAAAGCAAAAATACCACACACACACAAGAGAGAGAGAGAGAGAGAGAGCGAGAGAGAGAGCGACGCTCATATACGTAAGTTCAGAAATCTTCCCACACGATCCGGTAACGTACTCTATCCCTAGGCAATTCATTTCTGACGCTTGCAAATCCCTCCAGAAGCTAAGCTGACTTTGCCTTGATTCAAGCCACAATATACGGTGGGTTTTCCCAAAGGGCCATAACCATTCACTCTCCGCCCTAAACCATTTAGGGAAAACCCCACCCTGTAATCAATTGGACTTGCAGGTCAACGACGAAATGGAAATGCCGATGTCAGCTGAACTTGATGTCGAGTCGCACAAGCGCGCCTCAAAAACGCTTCTGGCTAAGAGCGGGATCCGCGACGTTTTCGTGGGTTAATGCATTTACCACCGTCGGACCATAAGTGTGCAGTTGCTGGCACCCACAAACTCTTGCTCTGCACATGCCAAGAGATTATTTTTACACATGAAATAGAAGAGCTGAGGGGGGCAAAGGAAACTACCGGAGAGTGAGGAGAGAGAGAGAGGAGCGGGAGAGAGAGAGGGGGGGGTGGAAGTGAGAGGAGAGAGAGAGAGAGAAGAGAGAGAGAGAGAGCGGAGAGAGGGGGAGAGAGAGAGAGGCGGGAGGAGAGAGAGAGAGAGAGAGAGAGTTAACACAATTGAGCAATGACAGAACAGAACCTGGCAGCACAAATTCTGGTAAAAACAATTTATCAGCTACGCTTTGACATTAACTGCTGACACAGGATTGGACTGCATAATTGTGGTCTGAAACAAGCAAAGCCAAAACAAAGCAACGATGCTTCTGCTGGGGGCCGTTTGCAGCTTTCTCATTGGCAGCTGCCGTTGGTGCCTGAACGTTGCAGAAGTTTACTTCTTGACGACTAGAGCCGTGAGGTACCAAGCAGTTCCGATGGCGCTTGTAGTCACGAGTTTCTGCAGAAGGGACAAGGAACACAAACAGGAAAACGTATCAGTTTCAGTTTCAGCATTGAAAGGATGGGATGACAATCGGGTGGGCAGTCTTCATCGGGTTTAGGACAGTCTTCATCGGGTGGGAGCACAGTCTTCATCGGGTAGGACCAGTTCTGTCATCGGGTTGTGGGCGCAGTTCTTCATCGGGTAGGACCCGTCTTCATTGGGTGGGAGGGCAGTCTTCATCGGGTGGGGACCAGTCTTCATCGGGTGGAGGACCAGTCCCTTCATCGGGTGGGCCAGTCTTCATCGGGTGGGGACCAGTCTTCCTTCGGGTGGGGCGCAGTCTTCATGCACTCACAACCTGTCAGCCAACCTAGAAGGGTAACAGCTGTGCACAAATCTGAAGAGTGGGTACACGTAACTGTTAATGCAAAGGAAATGGCAATGAATAATGAAGCAAAAAGTGTGGCAGGGATCTGGGAGTGGGCTTGGCGACTGGGGAGAGAGAGGATACGTTTGGGAGAGGGGATGGGGGTGGGGCGTATTTGGGTGATTCGTTGAGTGACGCATAATAGTTATTAAAAAATTAATACAGTTTTTCTAGTGTATGAACTGACTACCGGACGGTCAAATTACTTACTCTTGAAATTGAATTTTAGCAGAGGTCTTTTTCAGAGAGGAGAGGAGGGAGAGAGAGCGAGAGAGAGACTTAAAAAAAACAGCTGTTCAATTTATTTGATTTCTCACACTTGTCCAATCAGGGCATTAGCACCAACATGAAGCAAAAAAACATGGTAATTTCACCTTTGCTATCTGCTGTCACATCTGAAGGACAACCAAGGCGACATGAAAACAGCAGCCTCCTCCTCTTTTCTTCAAAGGCACCACAACTGCAGGCAGCACGCCACGTAATTCAGATGCCTATTGTAACTGCAGGCAGCCACGACCGTAATTGCAGTGCTATTTCAACTGCAGGCAGCCACGACACGTAATTCCCGTGCCAATGTCAACTGCAGGCAGCCCACGACACGTAATTCCAGTGCTCTATTTCAACGGCAGGGCCAGCCACCAGACACGTAATTCCCGAGCCAATTTCAACTGCAGGCAGCCACCCCCGACACGTAATTCCGTGCCTATTTCAACTGCAGGCCGCCTCGGACACGTAATTCCCGTGGCCTATTTCAACTGCAGGCAGCCACGACAGTAATTCCAGTGCCCTTATTTTCACGTGCAGGCCGCACGGCACGTACTACTTCCCGTGCTATTTCAACTGCAGGCAGCCACGACACGTAATTCCGTGCGCCTATTTCAAACTGCAGGCAGCCCGACACGTAATCCGTGCCTATTTCAACTGCCAGGCAGGCCAACGGACACGTTAATTCCAGTGCCTATGTCAACTGCAGGGGCAGCCAGACACGTAATTCCAGTGCCTATTTCAACTGCAGGAGCCCCACGACACGGTAATTCAGTGCCTATTCAACTGCAGGCAGCTTCCACGACAGTAATTCCAGTGCCTATTTTGCAACTTCAGGCCGCCACGACACGTAATTCCAGTTGCATAATAATTCGTTGGAAAAGGTCGTGTTTGCTGATAATGACGAATGAAATCGTTCGACGCCTTCTTTGAGCAGTGTTTGTGCTTTCAACCGGGGCACAACAGGTCGCTCAGTTCATAAACTCATCAGCTTTTAAACACGCGTGTGTGTTTGTGTGTGTGTGTGTGTGTGTGTGTGAGTGTGTGTGTGTGTGTTTCAAATTTAACGTCTATCCACTCCCAGGTGAATTAGACGAACACAAACCCGATCATCACAAAAAATAAAAAATAAATAAATAAATTAAATAAATAATAAATAATAAATAAATAAACAAATCCTCCTGTTAAACCTTGAAAACAACAACTAGTGTTGATATGGGAGGCGAACACGTGAGGTGTGTGTGTGTGAGTGTGTGTGTGTGTGTTGTGTGTTTGTGACTTTTTGTGTGAGGTTGGTTACATAGAAAAACAAGGAATGAAGGGACTTGAAAAATCAATAGATGAGTTGTAGCTCAAGGGACCTCGGCATTGACTCTTTCTGTTGACTGTTTACATCGCGGGGAGAGCCACCCAGTGGAAGGGGGCGGTGGTGGCAGGAGTACGGTCACGCCCTTGGAACCACGAGTCACAATACGTAGGGGGAAGGGAAGTGGTGGGGGTGGGGGGGAGAGGTAGCAATATCACACCATCAGACTCATAAATCATGAACCTCTCAACAAATATGACCCCCCATCGTGGTCTGACGATAGGTCCCTTGATTGTGCTGACACGAGGGTTGGGGACCACCACAGTCACGTTGATTGTGCTGACAGCGAGGGCTGGGGGACACACCAGGTCCGTGATTGTGCCTGGACAGCGAGGGCTGGGACACACAGTCAGTTGATTGTGCTGACAGGGAGGGCGGGGGGGGGGCGGGGGGGGACCTCAGTCACGTTGATTGTGCCTGAAGCGAGGGTTGGGACCAACCGTCACGCTGGATTGTGGACAGCGAGGGCTGGGACACAACCGTCACGTTGATTGTGCTGACAGGGACGGGCTGGGACACCACATTCACGTTGATTGTGCTGACAGTGAGGGCAGGGGACACTACAGTCACGTTGATTGTGCTGCTGACAGCGAGGGCTGGGACACACAGTCACGTTGGATTGTGCTGACAGGGAGGGCTGGGACACACAGTCACGGACAAGCACCGACATGGAATGGATGAGGAGCAGAGGGTGAGGTCTAGTTAGGCTCTGAGGGTTGGCAATCCACAGTATTGAAAACTGCACTTTGAACCAACAGAAATGAACGTATTTTGACAATGCTCTGAAGGTCTAGTTTGGTCTCCTACTGTGTTGAAGAGCAACGTGTGCAGGCTTTGTTGATCATGTGTGTGTGTGTGTGTGTGTGTGTGTGTGTGTGTGTGTGTGTGTGTGTGTTTGTGTGTGTGTAAGTGAGTGATTTTTCTAATGTCGTTTTTACATTTTTTTTTATAATTTTCTTCACGTTGGGTTTTTCCCTTTCTTTGTTTTGTTTAAAACTGTTACTGACTGTTGTTCATTTTACCCTGTATTTTTTGTTTTCAAGTGGAATTACATCATTTTCTTTAATCAAACGAAATCTAAAAACGGCAAAATAAAGGCGTGTTGCACTAGGATTCCGTCCTTTTAAAAGACCCCCCTTCTTCCTTCTGCTTTTCCCTCTCCCCCTCCCCACACCCCCCCCCCCCCCCCCCCCCCCCCCCAAAAAAAATCCCTTTGAATGCAAAAAGAAAAAAAACCACACAAAAAAAAAAAAGTAGAAAAAAAAAAAAGTTCCTTTCTGCCCCCTCGTTCTTCTTGTTTCTTTTTGTAATGACCCCCCTCCCCCTTTCCCCCCAAACCCCACGCTCTCCACAAAAAGAAGTTAAAAAATTTTTAACCATCTGGGCAAAAGATTGTCGGGGCAAAAAAAGTTTCAAGGTGGTTCGCTTCTGACAAAGGTCGCCGGTTCATGAAACCCATCAAAGTGTTCGGGCCGTTAGCTTTCAGCCGGCGTGGCCTTCCTCAAGTGGGGGCCCGGGAGGGGCGGGCATTTTGTCACGGGGAAAAAGGAAAGAGGGAGAGAGGAAAGTAGGGAAAAGGCAAGGATGGTGGAGTTTGCTTTAGCGAGCGAACAGAAGTAAAAAAAGGTGCGGGGGAGTGAGGGGGTGAGTAGGGTAAAAAGGTGAAGGGTCCATAGGTTGGGAAACCTTGTTATGGGCACGCCCTTTTTTGGGGAAAAGTTCTCATTGTGGGGAGAGCAGGGTGGGGAGGAAGGGGGGAAGGGGGTTAGTGCAGGGGGGGAAAGAGAGAGTGTGCAAAAGGGAGTGGGGGGTGTTGCAAGGGATGGGTTTTGGGGGCTGAGAGGGGGAAGGGGGGGGGAGGGGGAAGGGAGGTCTTTTGCTTCTAGACTAAAGTCGGAAAGATTTGGGGGCCCAAAACGACTGGTGTGATCGCTTTTTCATTGGTTTGGGAGGCGTCGCGGTGCTAGCAATCAAAAGGGCAGATGTTATCACAATTGAAATGGCCGGTAAATTGCCACAAAAAAAGCGTAGAATGTCCAATGCACCATAGGGGCAAAAAATGTCTGTATAAAATATACAATTGGCGTGTCGTAAATTGGGGATTTGTCAGGGAAGGGGTGGTGAAATAGAATGTAGTCTTTTTCTGGAATTTATGGGCGTCGTGTATCCCCAAATAAGAAAGAAAACCCTTGGGCCTTTGCAATTTTGCTCTCTTCATTTGAAAAGCAGTATTTTTGTTCTCTTGGATTTTCCCCCCGTCTCATTTCCCATTTCCCCCCCCCCCCCCCCCTCCCCCCAAAGTCGTCTGTCAGTCGGTGGGCCATGTCAGTCATTAGAAAAAGGAATGGTTAAAAACCCCCTTATCAGCAATTTTAAAAAAACCTTTAATTTCTGTTCATTTCCCGGTTGTCTCCTCTCTCTCTCTCCCCTCTCTCTCCTCTCCTCTCCTCTCTCCTCCTTTCCCTTCCCCCCTCCCCCCGAAGTTTTTTTAGCACTTTTTTAAATTTTATGTTTTAAATAATACACCACAAAATATTCTATTTTCTGCATGTTTCTCACTTCGATAAAGCAAAAATAAAAAAAAATTATAGTGATTGCTACACCTGACACTTTTCACTTCTTTTTAAAGATTGTTTTCGCGTGGGGTTATTCGAAATCATCACTACCATCACATCATCATCAGAGCAGAGCGAAAAACACCGCACCAACAGCAGTGCTGCAGTATTATGTTCATAAAATGGGCGACGTTCTTCATCAACAACTTTGTTGTCACTACCCGTCAGTTCTTTCTTCTCTCTTTGGCTAGGCTGTGAAGTTTTTCTTGTGTGGTTTTGCATGAGCGATGATTAAAAAACGATTAAGATTGCGTATTCCGTCTTCAGGCTACGCCTGTATGTGTTTTTTCTTGATCTCTATCCCCCCATGGGGGGAAAAGTACCCCCCTCTAAAAAGAAAAGGATTTTAAAATCGGTGATCGAGAGTCGTGGAGTCTTCACGGGCCACAAGACCCCCCAAACCACCCCAGACTGTTCAAGGGAGCCATGTCAGGGAAGGAGGCCCAGGGCAACCGGCAATGTTGTTCGCCTGGAGAAAACGCAGCGGTGGCTCTTGTGGTGGGGGGTCGGCATTTTTATGCTGGAAAAAACGCGCTCCGGGTGCGGGCCCCAAACAGTGGAACGGGGTTCTGAAACACTGCTGGTACGTGTTGGCATTACATGGTTGTCAAAAAATACGAGGTGTCGGTAGTCATGATGAATGCCCCCAAACCTCGACTGCCCCCCCCCATCTTTTGGGCTTCAAACCGGCAGCGTTGGCGTAGTGTTCCCAACCCCTCCAACTTTTTTTCCCATGGGGGATGAGATAACGTGAAGCAATTTGTCAGGAACAGCAAGCCTCTACGACGTCGTGTCCATGGAGATGGGTTGGCCCCTGCAGGCGTTGCTGGGTTTTCAGGGTGGGACGGGGCCAACATGAGGGCGTCTTGCATTGACCCCTGATTTTGCATCGACGTCAACGGTTTGCCGGGCAGGGACCCCATCGACCAAACCACCTGGCGACATGTTTCTGTGCTGAAAGGAATCGTTACGAAGTTTAAGCTGCGAAATGTTCGATCCTGCGTGGTGTGGAAACACGGGGGTTGGCCGTTCGGCCCCGATCAGGGGGAAACCAGTCGCTCCAAACTTGGGATCCCTTACAATTGTAGAGTGATGCGTTCAGTTTCTGGCTGTCCTCTCGTGACTCCCGACCATCAACATTCCAATGGCTCGCCCCCGTTCTTGCTGACAGTCGCGGGATTTTTTTCGGACCTTCGCTGGTCGAAAGACAATGAACCGTTTTCCAGTCGGGATGACTTCAAAAATCACCTTTGAGACAAAGAAACAGATGAGGCACGTTTTAGTTCGGCCCCATTGGCAAAAAAAGTGTTTTTGGGGGAGTTGCACGTGGGGTCACACGAATGTCGGGAAGCGCGGAGAAAACGAGGCAGTGTAATCGTGCCCTTAAAAATTTTTGGTTAAAATACCAAAAACCAAATAACATTTTTTAAATGGGAATCGGGAAATCAAACGGTGCGTTTTTTTAAAGTTGTTTAGATTTAAAAATTTTTTTTTATATATATTTTTTATTTTATATAATATATTATATAAATATTTTATAATAAAATTGTCCCCCACATTTTATACTGTTTGCATGGGCTTTTTGTTTTTCGAATTTTTTTCCCCTCCCCGCTTCCTTTTGTTCCATTTATACCCTTCGCTGGCTGCTTTGGGGGTGTGTTGGTTTTTTTTTTGACCCTTGGTGGTGAGGGGAACACCACAAAATTGTGGCTTTGGTGTTTTTCTTTTTTTTCACCAAAAGCACGCACATTAGCAGTGTTCCCCCGATGAGTCCCATCCAGCGGACGAAAGGCCCAGGAGCGGCAAACCAAATAGATTGTCTTGAAGGAGAGTACGTGGTTCCCTCAGGCAGTAGAAAGGGGTTTCTCATATATATTAAAAATTCCCCCCATTTTCTTTTTTTTTTTTCTTTTTAAATTCAAGTCTTTTTCAAATCATTGCTGTAATGACTAAGAATTGTTAACTTGCCTTGTTTTTCTCACTTTTAATTTTTCAGCGATATTTTATATTTTTAAAAATTTAAATATAGTGTGTGTGTGTGTGTTGGGGTTTGGGGTTTTATGGGCATACAGAAGAACGACAGTAAAAATATAAAAAAAGGGGGGGGGGCCCGCGTCTGAGAAAAAAAGTGTTAAGTGGAAGCGTAGGAGTATGGTGGGACGAGCTGGGGGGGGTGGGGGGGGGAGGGGGACAAGGGAGATATCGCAAGGATTGAAGCCCCCAATTATGCCTCATTTTACTTTTTTTTTTACCTTTCCCAAACTCACCCGTGAAAAAAAGTTTGGGGTAAAGCTTAGCGTTTTTAGCACAACCCCCCCCCCCCCCCCCCCTCTTCCCAAACACCCGAGAAAAAACTTTGTGGTAAAGCTTAGGTAATTAGTACCCCCCCCCCCGCCTCCTCTCCAAAAACCCCGGGGAAAAACAGTTTAAAGGTAAAGCTTGCGTAATTGCACCCCCCCTCCCCCCCCAACCCCTTTTCCCAAAAACCCCCGCTCCCCATGAATGGGAAACAATCACGTCAATCCAGTGACTCTCCTTGATTCTCCCCAAAAGGATGACGGGGTACAAATGACCCCGGCCGTAACAGGGTGCTGGGATACAAAATGCCGCAGGGCTTTGACAGGGTGAGGGATACAAACTGACCGCAGGCCCAGACAGGGGGTTTGGGACAAAAATGCCGCAGGCCCCGTTGACGGTGATGGGATACAACGACCGAGGGCCCCGTTGAAGGTGCTGTGATACAAACTGACCGCAGGGCCGAGACAGGGTGACTGGGGTACAAACTGACCGCAGGCCTGTAGCAGGGTGACGGGATACAAACTGACCCCAGGCCTGTAAAAAAGGTGATGGGAACAAAATGACCGCAGGGGGTTGAAGGGGGGGACTGGGGTACAAAAATGACCCCAGGGGCCCGTTGAAGGGTGACTGGGGTACAACGACCGCAGGGGGTTGCAGGAGATGGGGTACAAATGCCCCGGCCCGGGAAAGGGGGGGTTTTTGGGATCCTTTGTCTCGGGAGACGTGGGTTTGCGCCCTTTTCGAAGTTTCAGGGTCATACAGCTTTGCTGTGGCTGTTGACCCCTGGGGTGGCATCTCTGTGCATTTATGCACTTGAAGGCCCCAGTCAGCGCTGGCAGCGCTGCTTTTTCTTTCTCTGTGCGCGTTTTCTCGGCAAGCTTCCCCGGGGCTTCTCTTCGCCAGTTCCCGCCAGGTTAAGTGTGTCTCCGCGGATTTTCCCGGCAAACCTTCCCCTGTTGGTGTCGAGTGAGAGCCTTGGTCGCGCTTGCAAAAAATCCTTGAAGCGGGTTGTGGGTTTTCCCGTTGTTTTTTTGCCAACAACTCTGCGTACAGATGTCTTGGGGATCCTGCCCTCGTCCCTTCGAGCACATGACCAAGCCCCCTGAGGCGACGCTGACGGGAAAAGTGGTCTGTGGGGAAACTTTGCACCTAAGCCAACGTTGTTTTTTCCGCGGTCACTCCATGTGATCCCAAATATGCGCCGGGGACAGGTGTGGAAAAGGGACTTAGCCTCTTTTTTGTAGGGTACAGGTCCAGGATTGTGGCGTACAGGGGGGTGTTACACACGGGTCGTACACAGCAATCTTGGTTCAAGTTAACATCTGTTGTTCCCCCCTCTCGAGGTTTTGGCCCGGGGGGGGGGCCTTGCCAACCCTTTTGTGATCTCCCTATCCAGAGAAGGGGTTTTCGGTGATGGTGGACCCGGGGGGGCTGGGTACAAACTGACCGCAGGGGTGTTGAAGGGTGACTGGGGTACAAACGACCCCAGGCGTTGCAGGATATGGGATAAAAATGACCCCAGGCCGTAGACGGTGACTGGGGTCAAATGAGCAGGCCCGTAGACAGGGTGATGGGTACAAACTGACCGCAGGCTGTTTTACAGGGGGATGGGATACAAACTGACCCCGGCCGTAGAATGGTGGAACTGGGTCGTAGAAAGGGGGGGCAGAAAAGGTTTTATTGCCCCTCTCTAAAATTTTAGCACAGGCGTGGTTTGCATGTATTGTATACATTTAGTTCCAGAACTCAACATTGTCTGCACGCATTTCAAATAGAACAACTGGTCGACTTCAGTCAAAACATTCCTCGAAAGGGGGGGGGGTGGGGGGTGGGTGGTGGGGGGTGCTGTGACTTCTGGATTGAATTGATTCAAAGATGACAAATACCTTTCTTGAAATACTAAGCAAAGAAAACAATCACAAATGGATAGACACCCTGTTACGGAAGATGTGTTGTCTCCTAAACGAGGGTCATTGCATTCAGAAAAAATTTTTACGTCAGCCAGTCAGAAGGACTCTTTCACCTCTGGCCACCCTGAACACGGGGTTTGTGTAATAACATTTGCTACCACAACCATATCATGCCAGTGAAGGGATAACGAGTGACAACAAGCACTCGCACATTCAGCCAATCAACATTAAATGACATCGGTGTCCGAAAGGAAAAACACGTTTGTAGAGGATGAGTTGCCTTTGTTTGTTAATTTAGGGGTTTGTTTTGTTGTTTTTCGTGCCATTGTTAAGAAAAAAAAATGTGTGTGTGTGTGAGTGTGTGGTATGTGTGTGTGTGTGTGTGTGTGTGTGTGTGTGTGTGTGTGTGTGTGTTTTATTTATATTTTAGCTTCTTTTCAACAACACTGCAGTGTGTTTGACTCTTCTGTGTATTATGCTCACATTGCCAATATTTTACTCCGAAATGGCATGTTTTGGAAGGAGGACAACACATATTAGTACTCGCAATAATGACATGTTTTGGAAGGAAGGACAACTATAATTGTACACGGCAGTAATGGCATGTTTTGGAAGGCCCCCAAGGACTACACATATCAGTATCGCAGTAATGGCATCTTTTGGGAAGGAAGGACAACCATGTTAGTTCTCGCCAGTAATGGCATGTTTTGGAAGGAAGGACAACACATGTTATACTCGACTGTAATGACATGTTTTGGAAGGATGGACAACAATATTAGTACTCGCAGTTAATGACATGTTTGGGAGGATGGACAAACCATAGTAGTACTCGCCAGTAATGACGTGTTTTGGAAAGGAAGGACAGCACATAATAGTACTCACCAGTAAATGGACGTGTTTTGGAAGGAAGGTCAACACATATTAGTACCGCCTGTAGGTCTAGGCTGAACACAATATTTTTGTATTCTTAGTTCTCCAGTGTTTAGCTCTCCTCATCAAGACAGTTTGCGGACTTCATACTGCAAACTTCCTACCCGGAAGTTAAACTTCCCAAACGCCTGTTGAAAACAGCGTCTGTCAACATGTTCACTAAAGTCCAGTGATGCGAACCTGCCATAGTTGGTTATCCCTCTGTCTGTCGCCCCGGGATGGTAGTAGAAGTTGAGTGAGGTCACCTTGTTTCACAAAGCAGGAAAGATGACTAGATTGCAGATTTTTTTGGGGGAAGCCGGTGGAAATTGAGGGACATATCTTACGATGGATGCTGTTTCCTTTGGTCTGAGACTGTGATAGTGAGGTGTCCTCATAAACATGATCCTATAGATTATCAGCTTCATCTGAACTGTATTGTGATGTCAGTTAGCTGTACTCTTTATTGCCTTTAAATAGGTCAAATGATCCCCCTCCCCCTCTTTGCTTCTTATCTCTACCTCTCCTCGTTCCCGACACGTTTCCAATGGTTGTGATGATAGAGAAATGGTGTTTGGGCCTCGTGGAGATACAGATCAGATAGTCCAGCACATCTTTAGTGCGAGCATGTCATTGTCATTCTAGACTAGTCCTTCAAACACTCATGTTGTTATGAGCCATCCTTGTTGGGGATGGCAAAAAGCATTTCCTCTTTGTATAAGTCTTTATTATCACAGACCTTCTGCAAATATAGGGCCTTCTCAGGGCCTGTCAGTATATGAAGAATAAAAGGTTTATTTTGAAAATGGAAACAAGGGTCATGCTGTAAAAACGAACAAACATAAAAAGATTATATTCAACAGGGTGGTTAATGATATGGTGGCGTAACATCATTGAAATCCTTTACGGCGATTAAGAATATGCCGTACTAAGAGCATCAGCCATTGCTTGAATGGCTGATTCTCGGACTTTTATTTTAAGATTCAGTTTGAAAAACAAAATTCAAGTTACTGAAAAAACTTTAATCAACACAGAAAACACCCAACAGGGATATGGGAAATAGGACCACAGAACGGACAGTCCGCGTTCCAAACCTAGACATGTATACAATGTTCCCGCCTTGTCGTCAGGATTAACCTAAAAGGAAAGGCAGCATGTCGTTAGGGTGTAACTAGAAATAGAGTCAAGGAGTTTCCAGAACAGACAGATCGGAAAACTGGTCATGAAAAGCAGTACAAGTGGTAGACGACAGTAAAGAAAATAAAATGAAAAAGGAAAGTCTAAAAGTGTACAGGAAAGAGGGAACCTACCAGTACATTAATTCTAGACGGTAGGTGATGTAGTACTGAAAGCCGCTGCTCCTTTCCATGGGGATTCGGTCGATGCAAATATGCCGGCGGCAAAGGAACATTCGCTATGATTCAAATGTATTATTTGTATGACAAGGATGCTTTGCATAATGTCCTGTTGAAACGAAAAATATGGTATATACGATCAGTCTGAATTTTTTCTTCTGTCCTTTATATTCTAAAGCAGTGAAGTACCAGGACGTTGACTTTGAAGATTAAAACGACAGAGATGAACACAGTGCATTACTTTTTTTCTCTGCTTTTTCAGTGGATATTGCTTGGTAACTTCCTCTGGAATGGAACGATCATATTTCTTTTCCTTTCTTTACTATGTCTTATGGTTCCCTGTTTTGCCATTGTATGTGTGTTTCTGTAAAACAATCTGCGGACCAGGTTTCTTTTCTAATAAAAGTATTTGCGTGTTTCAACTCTTTGTTTTTTTGTTGTGTTTTTTTTTTCCTAAATCTCAGTAATGAACTAATCATACTCTGGCCTTGTCGCCAGATTATACCTCGCGTGTGAAATTTGAATTACTCATTTCAATATTCCAACCATTTGTGTGAGAGAGAATTACTCATTTCACATCATTCCAACATTTGGTGTGAGATGGAATTACTTCATTTCAATCATTCCAACATTTGGAGTAGTGAGATGCGATTTACTCATTTCAATCATTCCAAATTTGGAGTGAGATGAGGAGCAAAGCAAGAGTTCCAATGGTTCTTTGTCAGAGTCACCCCCAACCAGCCCCACCCCCCTTTCCTCCTCCTCTCTTCTTCTCCCTAACCAAAACGATAAATGTAACTCTCACTTTTACTCTGGTCTTTGTTGAATTGTGTCCTCCCCCTCTTCCACCCTATTCGGATAAAAAACAGGGGAGGGGGGGGGGGGGGGGGGGGCAGTTTCAACGTTTCAGGAGACGCAGGCTCACACATGTAAGTTATTAAAGGTGTGTCACTTCAGTCCGAGTCCGCTTTTTGCTTCATGAACACAGTCAATGTGTCTGGCCAGGGTTTACACTTCAACAGGCTTGGCCTTCTGTGGGCTGTCTGGGTTGGAGGGGCGCGGGTTATGTACAGGGCGAGGAAGAGCAGAGGGAGACCAAAAGCATTAGGGAAAGAGAGTGTTGGCATAAGGCCAAAACCGGAGAGAAAGAGAGGAAGAAAGAAAGAGAGGCGAGGGTGTGGTCGGTGGGAGGGAAGATGAGGAGGGAGAAGATGAAGGGTGCAAAGGTTATAGAAACTTGTTATAGGCGCGCAGCTTTTGGCTGAAAATTTATTCTTGTGTTATGAAAATGTGGTGGTGCGGGAGAGGAGAAAAGACGCAAGCCAGGGCGAGAGGGGAGAAGTTGGAGGAGATGAAATATGGAGGGTTGTGAAAACCTCGGGGTGGGGAGGTGGGGGGGGGGGGGGTTTGGGTAATATTTTTCAAAGGGGGGGAGTGGAGGGAGGGATGTGTGTTTATGTCTTGATGACTGAAACTGAAAAATCTTCACGGTTTTAACGATTGGAAATGTGACGCTATTTGATGTTTCGGGGAAAGCGTTTGTGGGGTTATAAATCACAATAGCCGTCATGTTATACACAGATTAAAAAGCGTAGATCATCGGCCGCACTATAAGTAGGCCAGCGCCCAATACCCGGAATGTTAGGGCACAACACTGATCTGTTCAAAACGCATGGATCGGCTGTGTCGTAAACGTTGAATACATGTGGATTTTGCAATGTAAAGGTGGTGATATGATGGAAAATGATCATTTGTAAGGACTATTTATGTGACCTCTCCCGTGCTCTGAAAAGGCGAAAGGAAACCTTAGTCCATCGTGCGTCTTTCTCTGTCACTTAAGGGGGAATTATGTTCTGTTCGTTCTTGCAGGACTCCTCTGTCTGTCTGTCTGTTGTCTGTCTGTCTGTCTGTCTCTCTCTCTCTCTCCTCTCTCTCTCTTCTCTCTCGCTCTCTCTCTCTCTCTCGCATACATCTATTTTCTTTGGCTCTCTTTCTATTTAAATGCTACAGTAAGGTATGTCCTGCTTCTTTATCATATTCTTCTACCAATATTCTAATCCAGATAAAACCCTGGGCTATTATTAAGTAATACTTTTTAAAAAATCTTTTTGTGAATTTTAGGGTTGTACTCAAGACTTTTTCTTCTGCGTCAATGATTGATAAGCTGCCTTTGTTTAACATAATATTCATCATCATCATCGTCATCGTCGTCATAGTCGTCGGTCGCAGTATCATCACAGCATTACCATGAATCGCATAGGAAATGGCATGACACAGTCGTTATGAACAGTTGGTGGTTCGCTTTGCGGTGTGATTTTTTTCTTTGTTTCCTTGGCTAGATACTGGGACACTCCCATTCATGGATTTGTGCGAATTCGACCGTGTTTGATCCATCGTCAAGGTAGCCACACTCGGACTTTGGGGGTGATTGTCTGAATACGCCTTCACCGTGTTGTTGCTGTAATTTTTCTGTCGATCATTCTACCGGCACATGACGTTGAAATATGGAATTCGATTTAACTTGCTGCAAGTTTGTTTCCTTTTATCTCTCACCCCCCCCCCCCCCCCCCCCCCCACCCTTCCGTACTGGGCCTCGGCTTGAAGTCCTATTCAAAGGGACTGGGAGAGGGGTCGGTATTGACAGAATTGTTAACTTTACGGAGAAAATATCTTTACTCTGCCTTTCTCATGCAAGAAATGCCACCCAACCCTCCTTTTAATCGTTAAACTTTATAACATGATTTACCAGTAAATATAGGGCCAGAGAGAGGAGAGAGATGAGAGAGGATTAGATGAGTGAGAGAGAGAGAGTGAGGAGGAGAGAGAGGAAGGGGGGGGGTTATAAATGAATACCGGTAGAAGGTAGTGGAAATTCACGTTTTTTTCGTCGTTCTTCTCTGCCCTCATTTCTCCCTTGGTATCAACAGAAAGACTACGACCCAACTAGCTGTCATTTGGTTGAAATAGGATATTTGTTATGCATTTGAATTATTTTTCCCCAAAAACAGAGTAAAAACAACAAAAAACTGGCATCATAAACACCAAACAGTAGTCCCTGTCGCGCGTGATGTTCCTAGGGGGGGGGAGTGGAATCCCGAATTTCACATACAGAGCTTGTATTTAGATAATAGGTTGTTTGTTTGTTTTCACCAAATTAAGAGAACATAGTTAATGGATGTTGTACTTGGATAATGAGGTTGTTTTTTTTTCCAAAATTAAGAGACAAGATAAATTTATGGTTATGCTTAGATTATAGATGTGTGTTTTTTTCACATTAAGAGAACATTAAATTAATGGATTATTTGCTTAACTGATGGATTATTCAGTTACATTTAATCAGACCAACAGAATCCACACTTTTAGACCATATTCTTCACAGTTCTTTTCGTTTCCGCACGACTCGAAACGTAACTAAAAACATTGTCAGGGCAGTTAATAGAATCTTTTTCTTTCTAAAAAAAAAAAAAAAGGGCATGAACTTGGTTTACAAAAAAAAAAAAAAAAAATCAGAGGAAAAACATTGTTTGCTTCAATTTCTAAGTGCTTTAGTTTCGTAATCAAGCTCCAGCGACGTGGAACGGACTGCCAGACTCTCTCAGACATTCAGATTCTATCTCTTCTGTCAAGTCTAAACTTAAAACCCATCTACTGTCTCATAGTTAGTCAATGTTGGGGGGGGGGGGGGGGGGGTAACAACCTAAACCATAGCTGTCTGGGCCTTTTCAAACTGTAGTGTATGTGTATGTTCTCTATTACATGTATTTGTTTATTGTATGACTGAACGTTATTGGATTAAGTTTTTGTAGTGATATTAATAAATTAGTGAATGTCACACTCGTGGGATTAGTGATTGTTATTTATTGTAGTGATAGTATTTGTAGTGGGTGGTAAGTTGTACTATTGTAAATGAGAAGGTGAATGTAGTATGACTTTGTAAAGCGCTTAGATAAATTCGTTTGATTAAGCGCTATATAAGAAACCATTATTTATTTTTATTATTATTATTATTATTTTTATTATTATTATTATTATTTTTATTATTATTTTTATTATTTTAGAATGACTGTATGACACTCCACCGCAGATTATTGCTTCACATGAAGAGGAGAAGAGGAGATGAGAAGAAGGGGAGCAAAGGACAGAGAGAGTGAGAAGAGAGAGGAGTGAGAGAGAGAGAGAGAGAGGGAGAGAGAGGAGATGAGAGAGAGAGAGTGAGTGAGAGAACGAAACGAAACGAACAGGAACGAACGAAATTTTATTTAACCAGGGTAAATGGGATAAGCAAATGCGCATGCTTTTTTTCACCCAGCCCTGGGGGAAAAAAAAAAAAAAAAAGCACATGGACAAAACTCAAGTCAATATGGCAACAAAGAGGGAAAAAGTGAATACACTAAGTCCAACTTGACAAAACTGTTGATGTAACAGACTAATACTACAAAAGCGACGACACAATCATGCAAAGCATCATATGCGCGTGCGCACGCTCACACACACACACACACACACACACCTCACTAAACACACACACACACACACACACACACACACACACCACCACACCACACACATGAAGGAATTGATCTATTGACAAACATCAGCAATCTGATTACAGTCTGTTTAAACAGAACATGAGTCACAATGTCTGTTATATCTTTCTTTGCATTATATGGATGAAGAGAAATATCATGTCTAAAATATGTAAGGTACTTTTTAAAAAGTTTTTAGTGCCTGAAAGAGAAATGCTTTGTAAGCTGATTTAAACGAGCTAATGCTTTCTTTATCTTTCACGTAATTTGGTAAAGGAGTTCCAAAGGGCCCCTCCTGAATAGGCTGAGACTTGTTTTAAAAAGATTCCATTCTGGGTTTTCTCATTAACAATTATTGTTCCGTGTATTTGATTGATTTCGCGGACAATCGTGTGGGTTAGTGTACAAGCAGCAAATCCGTTCATTATTCGGATACATTACACGGCTTTGTTAAACTGTAGTTTCTTAGATAATGAAGGATCTCCGCGCTAGTAGTCTTCAGTCGTCAAAATGTAGGTTTTTAAAAAGTAGTAACTTCAGAGAGCGTTTATAAATCCTGTTTTAGATATCTTAATGTGTTTGCACTGCATTGATCATAGAGTGTTGGACGCATAATCGATAGATGATGAAATAAAGCATGAAGAATTTCTTCGAGCTTTAACATCGAGGAAATCTTAATTTTGAAAGTTGAAATAACTTGGGAAATACGTTTGAATAAACTATCGATTATGGGGTTACCAGGAAAGATTATTGTCGATAGTAAATCTAGAACTTTGTGTGTATCAACTTCATGAATGGACTGTATTACCTAGTTGATAGAAGGCCGGACTTGACGGTTATTTTTTGCGTTTTTGTCGCGAAGTTATTATCATGTATTTTGATTTTGGTCGTTCAAAGACATGTGGTTCAGCTAGTCCAATCTATTAAGTTACTAACATTGTTTCTTGGCAGAGTTGTGAATAATTGCTTCAAATCGAATGGCTCGAATGAATAGATGGTATCATCTGCAAACAGTTTACATACGCCTCCTGTAATGTATAAGGGGATAGAAGATTCATTAATATAGGACGAGAAAAAAGTAGAGACAAGAACGGATCCTTGGGAAACACCAAATGTTTGTGTCTGGAATTTGGATTGTTGGTTACCAAGAAAACTTGTGATGACGGTTAGAAAGAAAGATGTAATGGATGAGAAAGACTTTGGTCGGAAACGTCATATAGGTAGCTTACGTTGCAGCAAATTATGGTCAATGACGTCGAAAGCTTTTGCAAAGTCAACGAAAACAATATCCCGTGAATGTGTTGTCATTGATATTAACCGATGCCAATCCTCGACGAGGTTAGTTATAAAGCAGGTGGCATGAATGGTTTTCTTAAATCCTGATTGATTGGGATGACGCAAATTGTTCTCCGAAACATGTGACATTAGATGTTTATAGACATGTTTTTCAAAGGTTTCGGACAGGACCGATAATATTGAAATAGGTCTGTAATTTGATGGGTTAAGTTCAATCTCCAGTTTATGAGATAGAACAATTTTGGCTTGCTTAAGAATATAAGGAAAATGCTTTTGTCAATGCAGAGATTGTACAAAATAAGTTTAATGTAGTCTGTGATGATAGGAGCACATGATTTAGAATCTTACCATCTAAATTTTCAAGGCCACGTGTGCCTGTCTGCTTGAGTTGTGTAAGATGAACGTAAACGTCCAAACCCGTAATAGGAGGAACGAAGCGTTGATGTTATAATTTTTGAATAACAAAATTCTTTTAGTAGCTCGAGATTATTTAAATAGGACCTACCAGTTGTTATAGATGTGGAAGATATTATTAGAAAAAAATGGTGATTTAAATCATCAGTTGAAAGCCCTTTAATAGGAGGCAGACATTTTTAGGACGTTCTTTTTTGTGAGAATTTATAGCTTTCCTATCGACTTACAATTTTTTAGAACCTTCCAATACAAGATCTCGGAAGTATTTCTTTTTCGCTGAAACGTAACATTGCCGTAACTTTATTTCGTTGTTTTTTGAAATCTTGAATTGTTTTTTGCTTTTAACGCATGTCTCTTTCACGCATCGCTTTGGGATGACATCAGTCAACCAAGGAGTCTTGGGGGAAGGGTTTTACTAGTTTTGTTATAAAGGGAGATGTTTGTCATAGATATAAGTAAAACGACTTGTGCCAGAATTGAAATGCTTCATCAGGATCAGTGAAAATGATACACGTTTTGGTAAAGATGAATGAGCTAAGTCGAAATGAATGCGTCTTATCAAAGTGAGCAAAAGAAGATCTATAGGTAATAACTTTGTGTCATGGGGAGGACTTGGGAATTTTTGTGCCTTTCCTGAACCAAGTAAGGCTAAAAACAGGAGGTTGGATCACTGCAGCCACAATGTATGAGAACACACTTCTACATTGTTTTGTTGTGTGTTGCTATAAAATGTGATCAATCAGGGTTTCAGAAAGCGGAAGTAAATTCTAGTGGCGCGTTTCAGTTAATTGATGAAGTCCAAAATTCTCAACTTGTTTGGATTCCCATTCGATTGATTGGGCTTTAAATGATAATGTTAAAATCACCGAGAAGGATGATTTCTTGTCATTGAGTGTTACATCTTCAAGTATCATTAAATTTGTTTGACCCATTCTATTTGATTTGGCGGGGTTTCTGTAAATGAATCCAATGAATAATGGCTTGTTTCTTTTTGTTTGAATTTTCGAGCAATATACATTCTACTTTGTGTTTTTCAAACGATATGATACGTTTTTTTACGCTGTAACAGACTGACTGTTATATAGGATTAATCAGTGTTGTTTGGTAGAATGGGACTCAAGTCTCACGGCGTTGTAACCTGGTCATAGATACGTCTGCATCAGATATATTCTTCGATAAACGTGATTCGGCACAACAAATACGTGATAAAACTGTCGGCCTGCGTTATATATAATGGACGATAATGATCTGATTTGTTGAGAAAGAACATGGGGTTATTTAAAAACCTACTCGGAGGCCGTCCTAGAAGGCCAGCTCACCGTGGGCATTACGACCTGAGTGTTGTGATCACAGCTAAAAGATACAGGTTGCAGCTTTCAAGGGACAATAGCACACATTTTAAATTTTTACTATCTGATTCAGCCAGGGCAATGGGAAACACGTGCAATGTATGCAAACTAACCCGAGAAGAATCTTGATAGGAATGCGCGAAAAGAGAAGATAGCAATTGTAACACAAAACTGGGTAGCCACAGTTGCAAGACACAATTAGGACTCACAGACAAAAGAAGATGAAGGGAAAAAAAAATCCAATAAACAAAACCCTTAAAATGAAAATTCGATTATCAGATAGCAACCTCATAATTACCACCAATAGCAAGAGCAATCATGCATTGAGCACGTAAACAGATCAAGAAAATAAGGAATGATACAAAGTCTGTATCAAATTATATCTGAAAAGATCTACAAAATCTAAACCCACGTGTTTAGGTATACACTGAGATCAAAATAGCGCTTCAAGTTACAGTTGCCAAATGTAATGCATTATGTCAACGAGTACGGCAAATCTGATTACAGCATAAAACCACATACTGTTCTCACTCATAATTATCCAAGATTTATACCATACATGCAAACATAGAGTATATTAGCTTGACATAAAGGGTTAGGAGCCTGAATTTATGCATGATTCTATCTTTGATGTTCTGCTGCAGATTTTTAATTGTAGGGAGAGAGAGAGAGAGAGAGAGGAGGGTGAGGAGCGGAGAGAGTGAGAGAGAGAGAGATGAGAGTGAGAGAGAAGAGGACATGAGAGATGAACTTTCATGTACATTATTTCTTCCATCTGCGTTCTCACTATACCCTCAGTGTCAATATACAGAGCACAACTCTATCCAGATGTCTGTAATGGGAAACTGTTTTCATACAGTGTCGTTATCAGTATCACAAACTCTGCTTAAACATTTAAAAGAATTTTTTTCCCCCAAATTAGCGGAGGCAAGCAATGACTAACGGGTTTGCTGTAATAAACGATGGATCATTCAGTTACAGCTAATCAGACAACAAGTGACCAGTTTTGAACCACATCCAATATTCTTCCACTTTCCTTTTTTTGTTTACACTGAATTGGATACTGGACTAACACATCCTTGTGGCAGTAAATTCATTTTATTTTTCAAAAAGAAGTATTACTTATCACGCGAAAAAGCAGACAGAAAGCAAAAAAGAAAATGTACTTACTTCACTTTTAAATGCTTAGTTCATATTTTTTTTAAATGCTTAGTTTCATACTTTTTAAATGCTTAGTTCATATTCTTAAATGCTTAGTTTCATATTTTTAAATACTTAGTTCATATTTTTAAATGCTTAGTTCATATTTTTAAATGCTTAGTTCATATTTTTAAATGCTTAGTTCATATTTTTTAAATGCTTAGTTTCATATTTCGAATGACATGTGATTCCCTCACCAGGGATAATTGTTTCACATGAGAGAGGAGAAGAGGCGAGGGGTGTAAAGGAGAGAGAGAGAGAGAGAGAGAGAGAGAGAGAGAGAGAGAGAGAGAGAGAAGAGAGAGAGAGAGAGAGAGAGACAGACAGACAGACAGACAGACAGACAGACAGACACCGAAGGTAGATGTGGTGTGGGCACTACAGGTCAAATGAAGGGCAAAGAGAGAGAGAGAGAGAGAGATGAGAGAGAGAGAGAGAGAGAGAGAGAGAGAGAGAGGAGAGAAGAGAGAGAGAGAGAAGAGAGAGAGAATGTAAGAACTATAATTCTTCTTCCACCTGTCCTTAATTTCTCTCTCAGTATCAACAGAAACAGTACAACTCACAGGTTGTCAGTGAGCTGAAAAGTGCTTTGTTACTGTATTTTGAAATGATTTTCTTCGACGAAGAGAGTAAAAAAAAATAACTGCATAGAAATGCACGAAACAATAGTCTCCAGATCTCACCAAACATGAGAGTGCGATCAGGGGAGTACTGTTCTGTGCATTTGTCGCCCCTGATGGACATATGTGTTGACCATTCACCTGTTCTGTATTGTGTAGTACATAAGCCTTCCATCTCACCTTGCTTTGTGTTATTTAATGCATTGTGTCTTGCACCCAGGAATGTTGTTGTCAGTTTTAGTTTCTTGTTCTACGCTATGTTCAGGGGAGTCATATACTGTTGTGAAGATTGTTAATTTTGTGAACCAGTGTAATTGTCTGCTAACTCTTTTAACTATGTATGTGAAATCTGACAAAGTCAGAACTCTCAGTAATAAAGGCTGCATCTTTAAACAAATGCAAGAACTAACACAGTAACTTTTTTTTTATTGCACTTGTGTCAGATAATCACTATACAAACAGAAGATAATGTTGTGTGATGCAGTTCCTCCAATAGTACAGAAAAGAAATAATACGATTGTTTCGCATTTCACTTCTAAACATATAATCTGGAGCTGCAGGGAGTCCATCATGGAACATCAGGAACAGAATAGTCAGCATCTCGTGAATAAACTCAGAGCTGTTGAACTAACTGGTAGTGAGGGAGCAGGGGAGGAGGGGAGGGGCGGGGGGGGGGGGGCGGTGCAAGTCCAGGCTAACAATTTCTCCGTCATTATAACAATGACTTGGCAAAGATGTTAAACAAATGAAGAAGGAGAGGGAGTGGGGGGATGCAGGTCTGTGAGAGACCCAAAACGGGAATGGAAATTTAGGGCGTTAAACCCAGAGCCGTTTGAGAAGCCTATGTAATACACAACCAGAAAACTATATCATTTCAGGCATCATCCTTCCAGAAATGAAGATTCCTTGCTCAGTATGCGATTACCACAAGTAAAAGAAACCACGACAAGTAATGCTTGCAAAAAGTACAATTTCTGGTTAAATTTTACCTTGAATACCACACAAAAATCTATACAGTGGGGGATAGAATAGAAATTCGCCCTTTCCTTTTGGGCGCCTACATTTCCGGGAAAAGGGAAAACCTTTAATTTCACATGAAGACTGTGTTGGGGCTCAATATTTTAAAAATAAAAGGCTTTTTAATGCCCTCTAATTGCCCTTGCCAAAACCCAAGAAATAAAAAACCATATTTTTAGAAGATTTTTTTTTCCCAATTAACAAACAATGAAACAATGGAATTGTTTGTAGCTGAGGGAAAAAAAATTAAAAATTTTCCCCCCCCCCAAACAATCAAAAAAACAAGTTTTTTAAAATCTCTTTTATTTTCCCAATTTTTTTATTCCGGGTGACCCCCCATAAAAAAACCCCAAAATTTCCCTTTGGCAGTAAAAAATTTTATCTTTAAAAGAAAAAGCATATGAAGCAATAAAGAAAAAAAAAAACCAATTTTCCTCCTTTTAAGAGCTTGTTTGTTTTTTTTCGAATGATTGTGTGCCCCCCCCCAAACCAAGATTTTTTGGTTTCATATGAGAAGGAGATAAAGAAGGGGTAGAAAGGAAACAGAGAAAGAAGAGAGAGAGAGTAAGAAGAGAGAGAAGAGAGAGAGAGAAGGAAGAGAAAAAGATAGAGAGAAAAGAAAAGAGAGGGGAGATCTAAAATTTAACACAAAACACACCACACAAAACTGCTGACTGACGAAACCATTTCCTGTCAGTTTAAACAAAAGTTTTTGTACTGACCACACACACACACACACCCCACACCCACACACAAAACCACCACACACACACACCCACAAAACACACAACCACACACACACACACCCCAATTTCTCTTTTCCTTCCACCTCCTCTCTTTCCCCCCCAAAAAGGGCAATAAAAAAAAAAGGGACAAACTGAAATTAAATGTAAGGAGTTGAATTGTCTTTTCGAAACTGTACTTTGAAAAAATTTTTTTCCCGACAAGGAGAGAAAAAAAAAAAACTGCCCAAAAGAAAGTGCACAAACAACAGTCCCTTTTAACGCAAAAAACTAGAATGTATCGGGGGTTTTACTTTTTTTTGTGCATTTGTCGCCCCCTGATGAAGACTTTTTTGTTGAAAATTTCCCTGTACGAAAGGTTAGTAAACAGGCCTTAGGGCCTCACCGTTGTTTTTTATTGGTATGTATTGCCCCTGGCATTCAGGAACGCTGTTTGCCTTTTTCATTTTTTCTTTTTCAAAAGGTTCAGAAAAATCATTTTCCCTTCTGAAGTTTCCCAACATTTTCGACGGGGAGTGGTTCTCTACAACCCTCTTTTTTTCCCGATACCCAAGGGAATGGGGGCAGTTAGAACACTCAGGAAAAAGGCATTGTACGAGGAAACACGAAAATTGGGTTTTTTTTTTTTCAACATAAAACCAAAAAACCCACCATCCAAACAAAGATAATATTGCTAAAAACAATTCCCCCCCAATAACACAGGAAAAAAAAATATTTTTGTGATATATTTCACTTTTAAAGGTGTAATTTTTGAAAACGCAAGGAATTTTATCATTGAACAATAACACAGAAAATTGAGCAGCTTCTGAATAAACGGGAAACCCTTTAACGAATTTTGGGGGGGGGGGGGGGGGGGGGGGGGGGGGGGGGGGGGGGGGGGGGGGGGGGGGGGGGGGGGGGGGGGGGGGGGGGGGGGGGAGGGGGGGGGGGGGGGCCCCAAAAGCAAGGGAAACAAAATTTTCCCCCCCTTTTTTAAAAAAAAACTTGCAAAGAAGTTAAACAAATCAGGGGGGAGTTGGGGGAGGGGGGGGGACCGGGGTGGGGAAGAAAGAAAACAGGGAAAGAAAGTAAGGGCATTAAAAATCAAAGTCCCTTAATAAAAACCCGTAAGAAAAACGGACCAGAAAACTACATGATTTTATGCACATCTGACGGAAAAACGAAATTTCCTGCTCAGACTGCAATTAAACCCCATGTAAGAGGGAAACCCCGGGCAACATAAGGGTTCAATGAAAAAACAGTTTTTTTTGAAGTTCACCTTTTCAGATCACAAAAAAACGAATACGAAAAGTGAACAAAAAAAAAAGACACTGGCTTTTGCCCTATTGCGGCCCCCCTGCTGTTCCCAAAGGGGGGGCATCTGAATATCACACAAAGACCCCTGTTGTGGTTCAAAATTAAACAAAAGGGGTTTTAAAGGATAAAAAAATACTTTTAGTTTATTTTTGCTTAAACAATAAAAAAAAACATATCTTTGATAAAGGATTTTTTTTTTTCAAATTTAAAGGAGCAATGACATAGCGGTTTCGTAATGAAGATCATTCATTACATCGTCAACCAAATCACATTTTTTAAAAACCCCAAACACATTAAACCACCTCACATAAAAACCCCATCACCTATTCTTTTCCCGTTTCCTCTTTTTTTTTACAAAAGACTTGGGTACATAACTGACCATCCTTTTGGCAGTAAATTTTTTTTTTTTCAAAAATAAGAAAGAACTTAACACACACAAAAAAGCAATCAGAGAGACAACAAAACGAACTTACTTCCACTTTTATGTGCTCAGGTAATATTTTCCAATGACAGTGTGACTCCCCCACAAGAGGTTATTGTTTCACATGAGAGAGGGGAGAGACGAGGGATGTAAAGGAAGAGAGAGAGAGAGAGAGAGAGAGAGAGAGAGAGAGAGAGAGAGAGAGAGAGAGAGAGAGAGACAATATGTCAGAGGTAAGAACTATAATTCTTCCTTAATTTTTCTCTCAGTATCAACAGAAAAATTACAACTCTACAAATTGTCAGTGAATTGAAAAGTGCTTTGTTGCTGATCTTTGAAATAATTTTCTTCGACGTGGAGAGTAAAAAAAATAACTGCATAGAAATGCACGAAACAATAGTCTCCATATCTCAACAAACATGAGAGTGCGATCAGGGGAGTACTGTTCTGTGCATTTGTCGCCCCTGATGGACATATGTGTTGACCATTCACCTGTTCTGTATTGTGTAGTACATAAGCCTTCCATCTCACCTTGCTTTGTGTTTATTTAATGCATTGTGTCTTGCACCCAGGAATGTTGTTGTCAGTTTTAGTTTCTTGTTCTACGCTATGTTCAGGGGAGTCATATACTGTTGTGAAGATTGTTAACTTTGTGAACCAGTGCAATTGTCTGCTAACTCTTTTAACTATGTGTGTGAAATCTGACAAAGTCAGAACACTCAGTAATAAAGGCATGCATCTATAAACAAATGCAAGAATGAACACAGTAACTATATTTCTATGAACATTGTGTCAGATAATCACTATACAAATGGAAGATAATGTTGTGTGATGCAGTTCCTCCAATAGTACAGAAAAGAAATGATACGATTGTTTCGCATTTCACTTCTAAACATATAATCTGGAGCTGCAATGAGTCCATCATGGAACATCAGGAACAGAATAGTCAGCATCTCGTGAATAAACTCAGAGCTGTTGAACTAACTGGTAATGAGGGAGGCAGGGGAGGAGGGTCCGGGGGCAAGTCCAGGCCAACAATTTCTCCGTCAATATGATAATGACCTGGCAAAGATGTTAAACAAATAAGAAATGTAAAAGGGAGTGGGGGATGGGTAGTAGGTCTGTGAGAGACCCAAAACGGGAACGAAATTGAGGGCGTTAAACTCAAGCCGTTTGGAAAAAAAAACTATGAGATACACAACCAGATAACCATATCATTTCAGGCATCACGCTTCCAGAAATCAAGATTCCTTGCTCAACATGCGATTACAACACGTAAAATAAACTACAACAAGTAATGGTTTGCATATAGTACAATTCTGTGTGAAAGTTTACCTTGAAGAGCACATAAATGTATGCATTTGTGGGGAGAAAAAAAGAATAGTACTTTGTCTATCTTTGCGCCCCGCCGTGCCTTGAGAGGCCACCTAATTTCACATGAAGAACTGTGTTGCAGCTTCAATATTAACAATAGAAAATAGTTTTACGTCTTTTATATTGACCTGCCCAAACAAGAAACGAAAACAATTATTTAGAAGTTTCTTTTTTTGTGCAAATTAACAGAACAATGAATAATGATTTGCTGTAGCTGATGGATGACAAAAGTTATATTCCATCAGTACCAACAAACCAGATGACTAATCTCATTACCTTCCATAGTTTCTTTTTTCTCCGCGCGACTCACATAAATAAGAAATACATTGTCGTGGCAGTAAATGAATTTGTTTATCCAAAATAAGCATACTTTAAAAAAACAAAACAAAACAAACAAAAACCAGCAATCAGAGACACAAAAACCATGCTTACTTCCATTTTTAAGTGCTTAGTTTGTATTTTCGGATGACTGTCTGACACCTCTACTAGACATTATTGTTTCACATGAGAGAGAAGAAAGAGAGGTGCAAAGAAGGTGAGAGAGAGATGAGAGAGAGAAGAGAAGAAGAGAGAGAGAGATGAGAGAGAAGAGAGGAGAGAGGAGAGATAGAGGGGGATGAGAGAAGAGAGAGAAGAGAGAGAAGAGAAGAGAGTAGAAGAAGAGAGAGAGAGACAGAAAAGAGTGAGAGAGGAGAGAGAGAGAGACAGAGAGAGAGTGAGAGACAGAGAGAGAGAGAGAACAGAGAGAGAGAGAGGAGAGAAAGAGAGAGAGAGAGACGAGGAGAGAGAGAGAGAGAGAATAATAATTCTTATTCCTCTTACCTCACTTTCTCCCAGAAACATCAGAAAGGTTACAAACTTACCCATTTGTTGACAATTTCACCTTTACTGTATTGTGTAGTAAATAAGTCTTACGTCACACCTTGGTTTGTGTTTATTATCCGTGTATTGTGCCTTTTATTCAGGAATGCTGTTGTCAGTTTCAGTTTCTTTGTTCTGCACCATGTTCAGGAAAATCGTATACTCTTGTGAGGATTGTCAACATCTTTAACAAGTGTCATTATTATTTCTATTCTTATTTAACTATATAGGTGGAATCCGACAAAGTCAGAACTGTCAGGAATAAAGGCATGCATCTTCCAAACAAAGGGAAGGGGAGGGGGGAAGGGCAGTCTCTGAAGAACCAAAATGGAAGCGAACATATAGGGAGTTTAAACACAACAATGAAATACACAGACCAAAGGACTACATGATTTTATGCACCATCTGACGAAAAATCGAGACATCTTGCTCAGTACACGCATGTAAAAGAACCCATGACAACAAATGGGTTGCATATGGCAAATTTTGCAGAGAAGTTTACCTTGAAGAGCACACAATTATATTCATAGAGGGGAAAAAGAAAAGTACCAGGTCTTTCCTATCACGTCATGCTGTTCCCAGGGAGGGCACCTGAATTTGACATAGAGAACGGTGTTGTGGCTTCAATATTATACAATAGGACACATTTTAATGTCTGTATATTTACGTGCCTAAATAATAAAAGAAAACAATTATATCTAGATGTACCTTTTTCTTCCAAATTAACAGAACAATGACATAATGATTTTGCTTTAACTGATGGATTATTCAATTACATATTGAATCAGACCAACACATCACATTTTTAAACTCATTTTCTTCCAGAGTTTCTGTTTTTTCGCACGACCCGCATAAATACCTATCACATCGTCGTGGCAGTAGATACATATTTTTTTTTTTTTTTGTTTTTTGGGGGGGGGGTCCAAACTAAGCATGAACTTAAAAATGAAAAGAACAATCAGAGAAACAAAAAGCATCCTCAATTACATTTTAAGTGAATACTTCATATTATCGAATGACAGTATGACTTCTCCGCCAAGACGGTTGTTTCATATGAGAGAGGAGAGGAGATGAGATGTGCAAAGGACAGAGAGAGAGAGAGAGAGAGAGAGAGAGAGAGAGAGAGAGAGAGAGAGAGAGAGAGAGAGAGAGAGAGGGAGAGAGAGAGAGAGGAGAGAGAGAGAGAGAGAGAACGAACGAACGAACGAACGAACGAATTTTATTTTAGAGGGTAATGGAATAAGCATCATTGCTTTTTTTACATCCAGCCCCCGGGCCCAAAAGAAATTTAAAAAAGGAAAAGAAGAAAAAAAGATTAATATAAAATAATGGAAAATAACTCTTGAATATGAACTATGAAAATACGAAAGGATACAAAATCTATGTACAGAGGGAACACCGACAGAAGGTGTGGGAGACGGTGGGGGTGGGAGTGGGATGGGTGGGATGGGGGGACAATTAAGAATGAGAAGAGGAGGGTTGGAAGTAAAGGAAGAACTGATAAGAAAAATGAAACATTTACACAGAGCAGTTATTGGTAGATCTTTGGGATAAAGTGATGTAAGATCAGACAGATACATCAAGTTCGTAAAAACATTGGATTTAAACTTACTAGTGTTTGGTTCGTTTTTTAGTTTTTTCTGGGATATTATTCCACAGCCAGCCCCCAGAATAAGCAAGGCTTGATTTGCATAAATTAATTGATGGGAAAAGAAGATGTTTTTTATGCGAATGTCGATGATCATTAGAAGTAAAATATATTCCTTAAATAGGAAGGGGCACTGCCGTGTAGTATTTTATGCAAAAGAGTGCTTTGGTGTACAATAGTTTGGTCTTAAATGGAAGGATACCTTCTCGTTCATAATCAGGGTGCCCTAGCGAGGGTTCATCAATTGTTGTTTTGACAGCTCTCTTGTATATACTAGTCAATGGTTTAAGCAACTTACTGCTAGCTAAATCCCGGAGTGTCGAGGCATAGTCAATATTTGGTTGAATATAAGATTGAAAAAATAATTTCTGAAAAGAGAGAGAGAGAGAGAGAGAGAGAGAGAGAGTGAGAGAGAGAGAGAGAGAGGAGAGAGGAGAGAGAGAGAGAGAGAGAATACGAATACAGATACAAATACGAATATTTAATCAGTTTTAAGGCCAAGACCCCATTTTGAAGGGGCATACATACAATCAAACAAATTGAATTTGATTAAGATAAAGATAGAAAAACATTGTAAGAAATTCATGACAATAACTGAAATGAATCATTAGATGAGGTATTAGGTAGCACCATGCAGTCTTTTCTGTGCTTCACACACACACACACCACACACAACACCACAACACACACACACACACACACACACACACACACACACACACACACACACACACACACACACACACACACACACACACGACAGCAGTAAACTACCTTGAAGACAAGGTCGTAGAATACTTTGGCTGGATAAGTTGGGTCTGAGATTAATAACAGCAACATAAAAAATGAACTTCATCTTCCCTTGCTGACCACATAAACGGCATATGAATTCGACACCGCAGGGTTGGAATATCTAAACGATCAAGCAGAAACACCAAGATTTAATATTTAGCCAATATGCGCATATAATTATCGAATTCATTGTTCGGGATTAAAATCTAGTTGCTAAACTACATACGGCTTATTGACAAACCCGGGAG